>JAJEJO010053556.1:0-162565 GCA_020662805.1 Glaucomys volans
ACCATCTGTGTCCAATAAATCAATTAAGAAAATAAAAAAAAAAAAAAAAAAAAAAATTAAAAAAAAAAAAGAAAATGGAAAAAAAAAAACAAAATAAAGGAGTATTGAGCTCAAACTCAAAGTGTAAATGTTCCTAAGTCCATACTGTATAAACAAATGATTGTTGACCGTGGGAGGAATAGGCAAATCTCCAATAAAGAAAGTGTATAAATAATTTAGTTTCTCCACCCTCAAGAAGAGAGGCATAACTCCTCCTTCCTTAGTCAAGTAGCTTACAGTGACTTTTCTCCAAATAATACGGTACAGAAAGGGTAACATTACAATGGAGAAACCCAACACACTATCTCAAGCCAGATTATCAAGGTCAACATCAATAGTGATAAATTAGGTACTTTTGATATGGTGAAAATAACACTTCATTTGTATAATCTTCCTTTCTAGAACACATCCCATTCTAATGAGAAACCAATTAAATCACAGTTTTACAGTGTATCTGGCCAATAATTCCCATAACTGTCAAGGTCATTAAAGTGGATTGAATGACCACACTGCCCTCTCCGAAGATATGTGCATACCCTAACCTCCAGAGCCTGTGAGAGGACCTAACTTGGAAAAGGGTCTTTGCAGATAGATTTAAGTTAAGGATTTTGAAATGCAATCACTCTGGATTATTTTATAAGCTCCAAATACAATGGGAAGTGTTCTTATAAGATGCAGAAAAGAAGATACATAGAGGAGAAGGCCATGTGAAGACTGGCAGAGATTAGAATGAGGCAGCCTCGAGTCAAGGGAGGCCTGCAACCATTAGGAGCTAAAGGAGTCAAGGAATGATTCTCCCCTGGAGACTTCTGAGGTATTGCACTCCTGCTGCAATACTTTATTTTGGAATTTTATGTCCTCTTCAACTGTATGAGAATGACTTTTTGTTTCCTTTTTTTTCTTTCTTTTTTCTTTTTTTTTATTTTTACAGACTGCATTTTGATTCGTTGTACACAAATGTACAAATTCATTGTACACAAACTTTTCATTTCTGTGGTTGTGCATGATGTAGATTCACACCATTCGTGTAATCATATATGTACACAGGGAATGATATCTGTCTCATTCCACTATTTTTCCCACCCCTGCCCCCGCCCACCTCTCATTTCTCTCTACATAATCCAAACTTGACGTTTTGTTTTCTAAGCCCTTAAATTTTTTGTGATTTGTTAATAGTAGCCACAGGAAACTAATACAGTTATCAAAAACAAGAAAGGTCTGAGAAACATCACAGTCGAGAATAGCCTAAGAAGAGTGATTATAATTACCAAATGTAATGTGATGTCCTGGCTAGGATCCTGAAACTGAAAAAGGGCATTAGGGGAAAACTGATGATATTTAAATAAAACATGGATTTTAGTTAGCAATAATGTGTTTATGTTGGTTAATTAATTGTGACAAAGAGCCAATCAATATAAGATGTTAATAGGGGAAACAGGGTATGGGACACAACCCCTGAACTATCTGCACAGTTGAACATCTAAAATAAAGGGTGTATTTTAAAAAGAAAAGGAAAAGGCACTTTTCCTCAGAATAAAATAAGCCCAGAATATTTGCCCAGAAAGGGATAATTTCCTTACTTTGACAGTTGTGTACTAGGCAGAGTTTACATATTAATAGTACTTATCATATTAATAGTACTTTCTTAAAATGAGCCTGGCTGGGCGAGGTGGTTGCATGCCTTTAATACCAGCTCGGGAAACTGAGGCAGAAGGATCAAAAGTTCAAAGCTAGCCTCAACAATTTAGTGAAGCCCTATGCAACTTGGCAAGACCCTGTCCCAAAATGAAAAATAAAAAAGGGCTGAGGATATGGCTCGGTGGCTAAACGACCCTGGTTCAATCCCCAGTTATTAAAAACAAGAAAAAAAAAAAAAAGCCGTGCCATTCATTAAGAAAACAAAATCAGTGCACAGAACATCAGTGTAAGCAATCCATTCTTAACATTAACAAAGTAGCCCTGTGGGTCTCTTAAGTACTCTCCTCCTTAAATAATTGTAAAAGTTGTGAGGTGGGGCATTAAAGTAGGTGTCTGCTAGCTCCTTGGAGAAATGGCTGATTCCAGGGCTGGGGCAGGGAAGGAATGGGACAAGATGTGCTGGACAAATCTTCCTATATCAGGAAGCAAGGAAAATTTCAAAGAAGGAAGGACTTATATCTAAAGAACACAGAAGTCTCCTTGAAGGGGCACTTACTAGCCAATTCTTGAACAGTTTGAGCACCAAACTAAATAGTTACATTGTTAAATTATAACTTATTGAATAAAATAGGAGTCTTTGAGTCCATATTGATATAAAAATTAATGGGGAGAAGAAAAGGAATAATGGAATTAGAAAAATTATCATTTGGATTTGGAAACAATTGTAGCATAACCAGTTTATCCATGAAATTTAAGTAGATATTAGAATTAATTTGTAAATTAGGAACAAGATGCTTGCAAAATCTTTAGTTATCTCTTCACAATATTATCAATTATGAAAGGAGAAAAAGGAATTTTACTGAGAGTGAACCTGACAGATGCCATCCAATCAGGTGATGAGAGATACCATTAACAGTAGTGAGACAAAATACAATCATATATTATCTGTAAAAGGAGGCAGTAAGAGGAACATAGTGTCATTTCTATGATACTTTTGCCTGAAAATGCATAACCAAAATCTAATCTTGAAGAAACGTTAAAGAATTCTAGGTTGAAGTTACTTAGCCTGTAACCTTCAAATTTGTAAAGATTATGAAAGTCAAGGGAAATTTTAATAACTGTTCTAGATGATAAATGCAACCCATGGTACTTGACCAGATCCTTTGCTACAGAAGACATTAGTGGGAAAATTAGTGAAACTCATACAGGGCATATAGATTATAGGAAAGTAATGTATTATTGTTAACTTGTTGATTTTGATGGTTATGTCTTGGTTGTTTGGGAGACTGTCTTTACTGGAAGAATTACAAACCTAAGACTCTCCAATCGTTTAGGACTTTAAAAAATTCTTCATGCTTTGTATGAAATCTTCATACTCTTAAACTTTTTGTAAGCTTAAATTATTTTGAAAGTTTTTAATAAAAGCCATTGTGAGTTGGGATAAAAAGGGGAATTCATTTAATATCTCTGATGAAGAAAGATCCCTAGAACTTGAGGAAAATTGGAGACATTAAAGGGAAATAATAAGACAATACAAAATCAATTCTAGAAGAAAGAGATTGTGGGATGAATTTTTGTAAGAAAACATTTCATAATTTTGGAAATTTGATATTGGGTAAGTTTTGGTAGTTACTGTTTTTTGTTGGCCTGATGCACTGCCAAGGGTGGAAAAAGAAGTTTAGCTCCCTGTTGGGTCCCGCTGACATGGCAGAAGGGGAGGGGTAGAGGAGAAGGGGAAGTGAGATTCCAACTAGCACCACCTTGTACCCTCTTGTTGTGCTGAGGTGCTGCTCAGTGGGGTGAAAGTTTAGCTTCCAATAGACCCTGCTAACACTAGAGAAACATGTAGAAGGGGCCATTTTTTGGAGACATGAAAGGAATTTGATTTTGTTAACTGAAGATGCCAGTAATGAAGAATAAAAAGAAATTATGAGCTGAGTGTAGTGTTGCATGCCTGTGATCCCAGTGACTTGGGTGGCTGACGTAGAAGGATTCCAAGTTCAAAGACCAGCCTCAGCAATTTAGCAAGGCCCTAAGTGATTTAGTGAGACCCTCTTTCAGAATAAAAATTAAAAAGGGCTGGGGAGATGGCTCGGAGGCTAAGTGCTTCTGGATTAAATGCCTGGTGCAAAAAAAAAAAAAAAAAATGTGTAAAATCTTTAGGAAAAAGTTCAAGCATAACATTTTCCTACCCTAAGCTATGATCCCTTGTATATCAAGGCAAGTAGACTCTTTTCACAGTTTGAATTTGGTGTTTCAGAAAGAATAATTTATAAAGGACCATTTTATCTGTTACATTCCATCTGGCAATCAAGAGTCTAGGTAAGACGTGATTAAGAAACAGTTATTGGGTCTGTTGGAATTGCTTGAAGTTGGAATTAAGGATGCCAAACAGAAGACATAGGGCATTTTTCATTAATAATAAGTAAAATTTTTAAAAGTATAATTAGAGGGCAGATTGTTTACTGTGACTTGACATAAAGTATTGTGACATTATTTTTTCCTTCATATCAGAAAAACTGCTGAAATTGGTCTGTCCTAATTACTATTAAACCATGAATATATCCTGGCTCCATATTAGTTTTGTTCAGCCAAAATTAAAGATGGGTAGCATCTCTGACAAATAGGAACAGTACTGTTATTAAACTGTTTTTAAATGGCTGAGTTTTCATTAAAAGTAGAAAGCCTAAAACATAACAATAAAAATAAAATTACCTCTTTAAAATCATATAATGAACAGTGCCTTAAGATTAAAAAAATGTGGTCCTTATATTCTTTGGACGATTGAAGAATCAAAGTACCTAGAGCACAGCAGATTCAATAAATATTTGTCATGAAATAAATGTCAAATAATTGAAAGATTGACATTAATTTCTCTTTGAGAGAAAATTAACTGTCTTACCTATGTTATTCAATTCTCATTCTCAGTGGAGAGTTTGGATTGTGATACAAATGGGTATATTCACATTAATCCTACATTGAAATCACATAGAGGGGAAAGAACCTAACCTAATCTTTAAACAGCCTGATCAGTTTCCTTTTTCTTTGCCACAATGAAAAAAAGTAGCATACAATGTAGTTGCAGTGATCACTTCCATTTTATAAGAGACTCTTAAAATCTAGTAGCATTTGAAAAACTGTCACTATATCCACTATCTGCAAGTGACTGGTTGCAAAGTAGAGAGTGATTGACATGATATATTGCCTAGTTTATGTTTTTGGTTCATAAGAGAAGTCGTTTTCAGTTCAGATTTTTTTAATATTGTTAAATTTCCCAAGGCTGCTAGAAAAATACAAAATTCTGCCTGTTTATAGCTCAATTCCTCCTCTGCAATCAATTTGTTTTTTTACTCAAACTAACCTAAACCCCACCCCAAGCCAATATTATGAGAAGACTGGTGAATCTGAGCTTATAAGACATAGAATCTTTCTGCAGGCTCCCAAACCAGGTGCATGGGTATCTTAGTTACAAGAAATGATGGTTGCTTCAAGTCAAGTTAATACTTTCTTATAGGAACTGAAATATAGCAAAATAATTCAGTGTAAAATGTGAAAAACACACGATAAAGAAGTTTTTCATTTTCTAAGGGAAAAACTCTATCTTCAGAGTTCGATCATTTAAGTGCCCAAGGAAGCAGCAGCAGCAAGTATTCCTCTGCTTCATTTTCTGCTAGCGATTCTTTGTGATTTTTAGCTCTACTACCTGATTTAATTATTCTGTAATGTTCAGGTTTGTGATTATAAAGAATATGTGTATTAAGCCTCAAAAGAAATCTGTAATCTTTCATAGATATTGTTTTTATTTAAAGGTGTAGATGACAAATCACAGCAACTACAGGATTTTAAAAAATATCTGAACTAAAAGTCATTATCAGGTTGCAATTTACAGAGCTTGAATTTTTAGATCCCAGTGCACTTTGTAGTTAGTAAAGCAGTATCATTGGTCCTTTTGAGGTAAAAACCTAGTAGATTTTTTCCCATTCTCAGATTGCATCTGCCTACAAAGTTAAAAGAGTCATAGAAGCATCTTACTGTGCTAAGAGAATCCCCTGTGAGAAATACTTTCACCTACTTAACCAGCACTATTGACAAGGCAGAGCTGTTATGTCTGCTCCAGTGACACATGCTTTAGGGAGGAAGCAGTCACAGGTGCCAGTAACACATGTTTTGCTGTACTGCCAACACAAGTTTATAAGAAAATATACTTTAAAAATGTTCTGCTTTAGAGTAAGTTTGAAATTGAAATATTTCACTTCTCTTAACTGTTAGAAGCAGTGAAAATGTTGATTTTAAGTAGCTGCTATGAAGCCTATGCATTTTTCTGTGAATGGCAGTAGTACTTCCCCCATAGCATCCCTTAAGTCAGCAGCTCCAGGGAGTATTTCATGTTCTGTGTGTATCTTTTTTTTTTTTTTTTTTGCGGGGCTGGGGATTGAACCCAGGGCCTTGTGCTTGAAAGGCAGGCACTCTACCAACTGAGCTGTATCCCCAGCCCTTTTAAATTTTTATTTTGTGTCAGGGTCTCATTAAGTTGCTGAGACTAGTCCAAAACTTGCCATCCTCCTGCCTCAGCTTCTTGTTGCTTTTTTCTCTCTTCTTAGGTTTTGTATGTGTGTGTGGTGCTGGTAATCTGCCCAGGGGCTCACATCTAATAGACAAGCACTTTACCACTGAGTATATCCCTTGCCCCTCTTCTTAGTTTTTAATGAGATAAAAGTGTTTCAAAAGCGATGTCTTTAAATTAATGTACTTTTTCCATGTGCAAAATTAAATATTTTAAAACTCCTTATAATAAATGTGTTACTTACAACTTTTAATTTTATAAATGTTGACACATTGACAAGTAATTTATTGCTTATTCGAGGTACACCAAATTGTCTTTGTAGGAAAATCTTTCACTGTTTTAGCTGATGAAGCTATGAATACAGATAGAATAGGAAGAGAAACTTTCTCCTCCTGCTTAAAACAAAAATCTCTAGAGTTGAAACTGGATAGTTATTGCTAAAAAACATAAACTCACGGTTACCATGTTGACAATTTTTACTTCTTGTTGGAATTGTTGCCCTTCTTGTAGCCATAACTGTAAGATAAGTCTGATCCTCTTTCAGTTGTGTTTATGGCCTCATGATGCTTTATGTGGTGCTGTGCTTGAGTTTACCAGTCTTGAGACAATGTTTTGCTTGGAGAATGGTTTCTGCTTAAATGAATCAGAATATGGTGAGTCTTTAATAATAGGGTTAAGGTTGTTGAATGTCTGAGATGTGAGAGTTAATTAAGTGGACTTGACAGAAGATCATGTTCTTCTTGAAAGCATCTGTTGTCTCCAGGAAAAGTGAAGATGCAACAGTTCTTACTATAATATTCCATAGAGATTTTATTGATTTGGAACTGTCAGTTTTTTCTTCCTCAGTATTGGTTGCTGTTTTATGCCATACATACCATGCTTATTTTAATATGACACTCTTTTAAACCAAGCTGTATGCTTAGTTAATATTTGTTTTGTTTTGTTTGGAGTACCTGGAATCGAACTCAGGGGTACTCGACCACTGAGCCACATCCTGAGCACCGCGCTCCCCTTTTATCATTTTATTTAGAGACAGGATCTCACTGAGTTGCTTAGCGCCTTTGCTGTTACTGAGGCTGGCTTTGAACTCCTGATCCTCCTACCTCAGCCTCCTGAGTTGCTGGGATTACAGTCATGCCCCATCACCCAGCTAAGTTAATATTTGTTGAATAGACCATTGAGGTTTCATTTTTAGAAATATTTTTGACTACCAGTATAGTTTGTGCATATGAGTCATAAGGTCACCCTGAAGGTTACTCTTTGTAAGTTCAATCAAGAGTTGTAAAGCCAGAGCAAAACCAATATTTAATGCTCCTACTGTTTGATTTGTCATTTGATTTAACTTAGAAATTACTTTAGGCTGGGCAAGGCTGCACACACCTGTAATCTTAGCTGCTCGGGAGGCTGAGACAGGAAGATCTTGAGTTCAAAGCCAGCCTCAGCAAAAGTGAGGCACTAAGAAACTCAGTGAGACCCTGTCTCTAAATACAATCCAAAAATAGGGCTAGGGATGTGGCTCAGTGGTTGAGTGTCCCTACATTCAATCTCCAGTACCAAACAAAAAAGAGAGAGAGAGAGAGAGAGAGAGAGAGAGAGAGAGAGAACTACTTTAGGATCTTGGTTTATTTTAGTACTGTTAATTCATTTGGTAGTAATTATTAATTAATGAATTGGGACTTGACATCACAGTTTTCTGTTAACCTCTTTTGTTTTTCATATCCTGCTTTCAAATTGTGTATATCCTATAAATGCCAAAAAATAAACTGCTTTATTTTATAAGGCTTTTTTTAGTGAAGTGTAAGTATAAGGTATAATTAATTAGTTTCTGATCGCAATGTAAGAATAACGGTCAAGACCAAAGCTTCATTTAACCATGAACTAATGTCCAGCATCATAGAAGGTATTAACACTGTTTAATTATTAATTCATAATATTTGCCAGATGCCCTGTGCATATTATATAAGATTGTAGGCTTTATTGTAGTACTTAATAGGGTCATCATGTTTGTAATATTTTATACATTTCAATGTATATTCATATTGTTTGTGTTTCCTTTATTCTCAGAACAGCCTTGGAAACAACCATTGTCTTTTAGGCAAATGGATTCAGCAAGATTTTTTTGCTTAGACAAAAAAATCAGGCCTTTTGATTCCTTGATAGTATCCTGTTTGGTACTATACAGAGAAAGCATAATCATGTATCGTATTTCATGATAATATAAGGAAAAAAGAAAATTAGGAAAGCAGAGTTTTTTATATTATTACTATAGTTTCCTTTATGAGACTCATATATTCAGTAGGTACAAAGTAACTCTATGTGTAGATACTCTACTGGTTTCTAAAGAACAAAAACAGTCTCAGCCCTCAAGGCCATGAGGCCATCAAGACACTGTTGCCTTACTCAGCAGATGTGGACATTGTGATATAAGCCAAATTTAAAGAAGGCATTGTTAAAAGGCCATTTCTTTTTCCTGCTAAGAGGGTAATTGTATGACTGCTACTGTCCTTTGTTCTGCTGTGAATATAGAGATAATGCCTGCATCTTTGGCAAACAGCCTTGAAGTACCAAATCAACACACTTGGGTGAGCAAAAAGAAAGAGCCATGGACCCTCTTGCGCCTTTGTACCAAATCTTAGACTACCTATCTCTTGTTATCCTGTGTGGGGAAAAATGTAATGCCCTATTTATTTTTGCCACATATATATCTGACTTTTAGTCCATTGTAGTCTCTCTTGCATGAATTTTTAAAAAAATTTTTATAATGGAAATTTAGTATACACTAAAGCAGATAGAGCAGATAATGGTATAAAGAATCCATATCACCCAGCTATAATGACAACCAGCGCTTAGCCAATCTATAAGGAAAGAAGTACATTCTTGTACTTTATCTCTTAGTCATTATAACTAAATTTAAGTAACTCTGTTACAGAATTGTGTGAAAATACTGAGGAAGAACAGGGAAGAGAGGGACTAAGTTGGTCTGTGATGGAGGCTGTGAGGAAAGGCTTCACAGAGGAAGTTAACACCTGCAGAAGTTTGAAGGGCAAGTAGAGGATAGAAAAAAGAGAGCATTCCTAGTAGAAGGACTAACATGGCAAAAGGCCTTTTAAAAGCATAGAATATTCCAGAAATGGGAAGTAGATTACTGTGGCTGGAATACAGTTTATCAGGGACAAGTGTTTGGAGATGAGTATACAAAGGTGGCTTGGTGCCAAATCATGAATGCACGTATATACCATACCAAGAAATTTAAAGCTAAAATATGGGTACCTGAAAGTGAAGAGTGTGGTTAGGTTTGGGTTGTAGAAAGAAAACACTGATGGTAATGTCGCCTGTGATTTGGGAACATTGGGTAGAGGGGGAAGATGGTAAACTGTGCCAGTGGTCCAAGTGATAGAAGGACCCTTGGCAATGCCTTGGGAAAGGGAGATAACTTGTGGTTATTATTCACAGACATACATAGAGTCAGAAAATTTGAGTCACCAACATGGTGGCTTCTCAGTCGAGGTTGAACTAAGCCTTCTGCTTGAGATCTCATACAATAAACAAGTGTCTTTTTTACAGTCTTCTTGATATCATGTTTTCATACTGTTTTGTGCTTTATGTTCGTGATTTTGCTGTAGAAGATGGTCTCCAAGTGTTGTACTGAAATGTTGTGTAGTGTTCCAAAGTGCAAGGAGCCTATGACATATTTATTGAGGAAATATGTATATTACCTAAGTGTTGTTCAGTACTGAATTTAGACTCTTGGATGTGAGTTCAGCAATATATTAAATATGATGTCTTTAACCAGAAATACTCATAAAACAAGGTTATATATTGATTGGTTGATGATAATGTTGTGATCAGAGACTTAAAGAAATCTAGTCCTCTATTTCTCCTTTCCCAAAGGCAGTGGCTCAGTATTCACTAATTCAGTGTTCGTGGCAATTTAATAGAACAAAACTACTACAAATAATGAGAATTGACTATAATAAAATCTACTTTTTTAAAATCAGTAATCCTTATATTTGTACTTTGCAGGCATTCTAATTTATACTTGAGATCATGATCACAAGAAGTATATAACTCAGTAAAAAATCAACGCATACAAGATGAAAACAGTTTGCTATTTTAGATCAGACAGATGATGCCGTATTCCCCAAGTTGGAGGGTTTTTCATAAATAGAGTATTGAAGAAATATAGGTGACATTGACGGGATGGCATCTAAATGATCGTCTACAGCACACTCGAGCATAACATGGTTGTCAGCATTATATTGGTGGACTGCCAATTTCTTTATGCTTTGATGGTTATTCTCTTTAGCAAGCTTGCAATATTATCAGGCCCTCTTCTCTTAGAGAAAAATTTTTGTAATAGTATTTGTGTGTGCAGAGATTTCATAATCAAAGACTACTGTGTATGCATTCATATCTGTCAATGTGCTTGAATGCAACAGCTTAAAAGCATTTTTTAACCTCTCATTCACAAATGTTGGTTCCTATCAGTACAGGTGTTTTAAAATGACAGGTATTGTGTGAGAATGAGAATTACCCATACCTTCTGACATATCATCTATGTTATGATGAAAATTAACATTCAGCTTTGTTACTTATGTTTTACTTTCTGCAAATGCGAAAGCAAAGAATTGGCATTCACAGAGTTGAGGACAAGAAGACACAAAACCCCATGCAATGACGTTTATACTCCAAAGTGATTCTGTGCTTGTAAGCATTGTCTGTTTTCCAATTGCCTTTCCTCTTGGTGTAGAAGATGTGCTGTGGGTATTATACAGCTATACAGTTAAATGTTTAAAATAAAAATGATGCAAACCTACATTTAGAGATGCTTCAGTTTCAAGTGGCTGATTAATTTGTCTGGCATATCCTTCTGACTTGATCCTCTTTGATTCTGTGGCCTTCTAAGTAAGGTATTATGGCATATGCTTTCTGTTTTTACAGCAAGCTGCAGATTTTATGCCATTAAGAGTGGTTATGACAGCATTTGTTTCCTCTCTTTATTTTTGGTAAATAGCCTCAATCTTCACTCTTCATATGGAAATAACCCATAGATTTATTATTATTCTGTATTGTGGCTAATGTATTTTAAGTTTAAGGATTGATACTCTTTAATTACACCACATTTAAACAGCAAAATATTTCCAGTTGAAGTCCTCTGTAAGTTGAACATTAAGTGCTCTCTCTCCATGTGTATATGTCCTCTACCACTGAGCTATATACCCAGTCCTTGCTTACCATATTTTTATTTTCCCTGCTTGATTTGGAGCACACTAATTTTGTAATATTAGTGATTATTTTGTAAGATTTACCAACCCTGGACCTACCTTTTGTTACCTTTTTCCAGTGTAAAGTTCTCCAGTAAGTGCTAATTAAGTGGAAACACGTTCCTGAGTCTGTAAGAATGCAGGGGGTTGACTAAAAGATGAAAATATCTCTCTAAATTAATATATTTCAAATGGAGGTGCAGACTGTTGTCTAATTGGCAACTATACCATATAATTTCAGAGAAAATTCTTCGAAAGTCTTTGGTGAGTTATTAGTTGTGGTTCTAAGCCTCTTTATAAGGATTTGAGTTTATATTTGCTGCTTACTATCCCTCCAAGCCTTGCCACATGTCTCCTTAGCTTCCTCTGAATGTGTTCATTTCCATTTCTGTTTTACTCTATTTCCTGTCTTCAGTAATCTGTGCGTAATTACTCCTTGAATACCCTGGACCAAGACTTTTTCTCCAGTGAAACTTACTAAACACCATCTACTTTCCCTTCTCACTGGCTTTATATGTATAAATTATATGCTGGTTGTCACTAGTTTGTTTAGTTTCATATTTATTCAGATTAACAAATATCTCCTGAGTGTTTGTGGCAATGATGTGTGAACTTAGTGAGGTAGAGAATATGCTTTGGTCAGGATTTCTAGAGGAAGTGATCCTGGACCTGAAGCTTAAAGAGCAAGTAAGAGTTTCCATGTGTGGAATGAGAATAAGGATCAAAGAGAACAGCTTGAGAAATATATATAAGACTGACAGTTCAATATGGCAGTGGTATGAAGAATTAGGAGATAGGAAACGAAACTGAAGAGAGAGGTACAAACCAGCTCATTGAGGAATTTATATGTCATACTTGGACATTTATTCTATAAATGAACTTAGACTTTATTCTGTAAGTGATAGGTTGCCATTGAAGGTTTTGACATATGAGGGTTTGACACTTGATATGGCAGAATTTTCATGTTTAAGCCAATCATTTTGGCAGCAGTATAGTAAATAAATTTGAGATGGGTAAGAGTAGCAATGATGTGTTACAAAATACCTGAAAAGTCAACTTAAATGAGCAAAGATTTATTTTGGCTTGCAATTTCAGAGGTTTCAGTTGTTAGTGGACTGGCTCCATTGCTATGGACCCGGGCAAAGCAGAGCATCATGGCAGAGAGGGCACTTTATAGCATAGCTGCTTACCTCATGGCCACTGGGAAGCAAAAAGAGAGGAAGAGGCTGAGAACAAAATATTTCCAAGGGAATCCCTCTGTGACCTACTTCTGTCAAGTGGGCCCTCCTACACTTTCTACAACCTCCCAATAATGCCATCAAATTATGAATCTTTCAATGGATTAATTCACTGATGAGGTTAGAGCCCTCATGATCCATCTACCTTCTCAAACGCCCCACCTCTAAACACTGCTACATTAGTGAACAAGCCTCTGGTGGACATTCCAGATCCAAATTATAACAGATGAGCTGATAAATTAAATTGTTGGCTTGGTTGTATTGAGATACGATAACCTGGATTGGATACTGTTAATAGAGATGGAGTTGAGGAAGTAGACTGGCATTGTTTATAATAGAAGGCAATACATATTAAAGATGATTGACAAAATGTGAGATGATTGCAAAAGTTTTGACTTGCATGGGCAAGTGGCTGTGGTGCTACTAGTTAAGAGTAATAGACTTTAGAAAATGTGAGCAGTTCAGTGTTTGCCTACCATGTCTTCAGATAGAAACTTCTGACAGACAAGTGGATATAGGGTCTGAGGCTCATGTTAAGGGGCAGGATTGGGGTTATGCAGTCCTGGTAGGAGCACAGACTATGTGGGTTGCGTATGAAGTGGGCAAAACACTGAACCCTAAAAAGAAAAAGGAAAAAGAGGAACCCAAGAACGAAACTGAGAAGGAACAAAGCTCCGTGTCTTTAACTGATTATTTGTCAAAGAAGAATAACTTTATCCTTTTCATATGATTAATAATATCTTGAGAATGTGATATTGAATAGTATTAAGTAAT
This sequence comes from Glaucomys volans, assembly GCA_020662805.1. NCBI lineage: Eukaryota > Metazoa > Chordata > Mammalia > Rodentia > Sciuridae > Glaucomys > Glaucomys volans. The sequence continues at coordinate 13,518 of JAJEJO010053556.1, forward strand.
AGACATACAAGAACTAAGTTTGGCATTTATTTTGTTCAGCCAGAAAACATTTTATTCACTTTAAGATTTTATTTCATATTTCTTCAATTCCATAACTTAATTAGAACTGTTTTTTAATTCATACCATTTCTTGAGCATCTACTATGTACTGGGCACTGTGTTAAACTTTATTCATGCTATCTCATTTTATTGTTAAAATAATCTTGCAAGGGTAGGTTTTATTATTTCTATTTGTATTTGAAGAACTGGAGGATAAGAAAGATAAAGGACTTAATCAAATTTTTCACGTCTTTGTAACTCCAAAATTCATTTTCTTAACCACTGATGACCTATTAGTTTAGACCAGAGAAAAAGCAAAAAATCCAAACCAAAACAAAACAGTTTAAAGTCTAATATTCTGGTTCCATTGTGAAAATTACTCTGACCCAAAAGCACTGAATCATACTGAATTCTGCATGGTCAGTCTCATGTGGATTACATGGTGTTTGGATACCTTTCTATTCTTGAATACAATAAGGCCTTACTAATTCTTTTTATCTTTCTTCATTTTTCAATCAGCAGTTTATAACAGATGATTCCCAAATTGCTTGTCTCAAAAATCCTTTAAGTCCATACATTTTAAAAAACTCAAGAACACAGGTTACTAGCAGGTTTTAGAGATCCACAGGGTATATGACTAGGTTTCATGACTCCACTAAAACTAAATGAAAAACATGATGCATGTATTGCATTTTTCTGGGGACACAGTTCAGATTTTTTTTTTTTAATTCTCATTGTTTGGTATAATTCACCACTCACCCTCCACTCAAAAAGTTGAGAAATATGGGTCCAGAAATATTTACCAAGTAACTACAGCACTTCATGCAATCCCTGGGTGGTTAAGTCATGTTTAACAGAGATATTGTTATTCTTTATAAGTTGTGTGTGTGTGTGTGTCATCAGAGATTAACCCAGGACCTACTGCATGGTGGGTAAGTGCTGTACCACTGAGCTATATTGGTAGCCCTGAAAGTAATTTTTGAAGTAAAGAACAAATTTATTTATTATTAAAGGAAATGGTTACTTTTTGGCTACTTAAACCTGTAATGTTTTCTGTTATATTAACCAACTAAAACACCTATTGGTCATTTTCTTGATTAAAAACAAAATCTATCAAATAGAATAAAAGTTTGATTCTGTCTAATGATGAATTTTAAAATGCTGCATTTTAAAGAGGGATTCAAATGTCCTTCCCTAATATATATTCCTCACTTTGCATCTTTCTATAGGAAAAGAATATTTGAGGTTCATTCATAAAGAAAAGGAAGCAAGGACATAATGCCTAGAATTGGGGCCAGTTAAACTAGGTTCATATATTTTATTTCCATAATGTAACATGTTTCTTCTACACTTGAATTCCTTTTATCAACTTCCTGTATTATTCCAGTAGCAAATCTTCTCATTTTGAACCTTGCCATAGTAGTATGGAAGAGATAAAGAAGACATGCCCTTTCAAAGTATTTGCACTGCAGCTGAGAATAAGAAAGACAGAATGATGAAAAACCTAAATTATATTCTCTTTTCAAGATGAGAAGCTTTAAGTTTAAAACTTATAGACAGGGACTGGGTTTGCGGCTCAGTGGCAGAGCACTTGCCTAGTACATTGAGGCCCTGGGTTCGATCCTCAGCACCACATAAAAAGATAGATAAATAAAGATATTGTGTCCATCTACAACTAACTAAAAAAAAAGCTTGTAGACAGTGAGGCTGGGATTCAGTCTCAGATGTGTTGACTCCAAACCACATTTGCTTTCTAAATAAAACAAAGTCCCTTGTTTTATTTAGGTTTAATTTGTTTTGCAACTATTATTTACTTATATGTATTTCCCCTAAGGAAACTTTCTGAGAAAGTAAAAAGAGGGAAACACATTCACTATTCTCCCAAAGTTCAGAAGATCAGAGAAAGGAACTAATATTTGTAAGTACTTACTATGTACCAGACACTATTGTAAGGCCTTAACTGAGATAACTCATTTAATTCACAATAGCCAGGTGATGTACTTGTTATTATCCTTCATCTTTAAAATAGAGAAGTAAGTAAATTGTCCAAGATCCCAAAGCTGCTTAGTAACAAAAGGAGAACTGAAGTCCTTTATTGAGAAAGGTTATATAGGGTTTCCATCATGCCTATTAACTTAAAATTTAATATCACACAAACCAAACAAACAGCTGGACTGTTTAGTCCAAGCATGCCTGGCTGTTAGTGTCATTTGTAAACATTCTTAATTTGACAATTAGTAGTTGAATCATCTCACCAAAACAGTTACATACATTTTCTTAATAAGCTTTTCATTGTAACCAGTCATTAAAGCTACATGATCCTATGAAGAGAGATTTAAAATTCACAGAATAATGAGTGTGACAGCCATAGCAACAGATGAGAGGGATGACTTTGAGGTGGGAGTCATGTCTAAGTCCTTTTGTCTCCCTGCTTCCTTGCTGATGTCTATGCTCTACAGGTCTCTTACCTTGTGTTCACACATATTACTATTTTTTTTAAGATGGAGAGGTGACAGCGGTGGGTTGGGGGAGAGAAGAGAGACAGGGAGGGAGGGAGAGAGAGAGAGAGAGAGAAAAGAGACAGAGAGGAGAGAGACCGAGAGAGAGATTTTATTAAGGAGGGTAGAGAGAGCTCATTCTCACATATTTTGTAACATGAAAAGGTTAATTGTTCCCTTAGTCTCTTAACAATTATTAATCTATCATATTTTTAATTTCTCTCTTTCACCATTTTATGTTGGTGCATTGTAATTGTACATAATGGTAGGATTCATTGTTGCATGCTCATACATGTACATGCCTACCATTTTATATACTTCAAATGTAAATATCAAATAATTTTTAGAGATATCTGTAGAGATGTTTTAATTGAATGCTTTTGTATGACAGATGAGGGAAGTGAAACCCTCACATTTGTGGGGTACTTTAAACATTTTGAAGATTTCTCACATATTAACAAACCTCACCACACCCTGGTGGGTTCAATGTTGTCATTTTCATTGTGCACATGACCAAATTGAATTGGCTTAGGGCCCCACAGCTGGGCTTAATTGAGTGAATCTATAACTCTCAGCCTAAAGTTTTCCATGTTTTCTTGCTTAAGAAGACTAATTACACCTTTGTGATGCAGTCCTATTGTGTGAGGAAGTGAGAGTACAGTGTTTCATAAAACAAATCTAAGCAGGAGAAATAAATGTTTCCTCTGTGAAAGTAGTAATGGTTACAACAGAAGAAATAGCAGAAACAAAGAGGTAAAGAAGGGGCAGAAACTAGGGTCTATGTGTTAATTTAATATTTGTTTTCATTTATTCCTGGATTAAGAATAAGCATAATTGACTTGTTTAAAAATAACTCTATTTATTTATTTTTGTGTGTGGTTTTGAGGATCGAACCCAGTGCCTCACACATGCTAGGCAAATGCTCTAGTACTGAGCTACAACCCAGCCCATAATTGACTTTTAATACCCTTATATTTATAAATAGCATACTATTTGGGTTGCTTTATCCTTAGCAAAATATTCAAGGAGATCATACTTTATTATATAATATTTATTAATTATAAATATTATAATTATAGTTGAGCTAAGGAGAACTTTAAAGCAATTAATTCAAAAGGAGGCCCTAAAAATAAATGAATAAATAAGTTTAAGAAACTAAACTTTACACAAAATTGTTCCATTACCTTTATTGACGTGGGTTTTCCTTGTATTTCTACTCCAGTTGTAGAGATATTACTTAGAAACAGTATTTATTTGCCTCCATGCCCTTGATCTTTCTGGGCTAACTTTCTGTAAGTGATATTTTTTTCAATACGAAAGAAAATTACCTTAAAATTGATATGTGGACATATGCAGTTTTTCTTTTACAGTTTTGATACCCAGGTTGTCCTTCCTTTAAAAAGACTTGATTTTGCTGGGCATGGTGGCGCACGCCTGTAATCCAAGCGACTTGGGAGGCTGAGTCAGGAGGATCACGAGTTCAAAGCCAGCCTCAGCAACTTAACGAGGCCCTAAGCAACTCAGTGAGACCCTGTCTCTAAATAAAATACAAAATAGGGCTGGGGTTGTGACTCAGTGGCCGAGTGTCCCTGAGTTCAATCCCTGGTTCCAAAAAAAAAAAAAAGACTTGATTTTCTCAATTGTGTGATATGATGGTACTTTCTCTGCAAATATGAAAATTTGATCATTAAGAGAATCTCTACTTTTATTCTGTATTAAGTATTTTTTAAGATGATAAACTAAAAATAGTCTATAGAACTAAAAAATGAAGGGAGGCTTTCCAAGATGGTTCTAATCACATAAAGGAAAAAATAGAGTTGTAAAACAGAATTTGAAAGCAACATTATAAGATTTGACTTAGAGAAGAAAAAATTACATCCTTCCTGAAGTCCAATTTTAAGAGTCCTTTTTGAGATTCTCTTGCCCAACTAGTAATGTTCTTTCCACATGCTCTGCCCTCCAGAGCCCAGTCTCACCTCCTGCTTCCATTTTCATTCCATCACAGATTGTTGGAATTCAGGAAACTGATGTTTGATACAGACTTGTATAGAGCTGGTTTTCCATTCTCAGCTTCGTGTTTGAGCTCAAAGCATGTACAAGGTTTTTTTTTTTTCAGCCATTGCTTTATGGCACTTAAAAGTAAAAATATGAAAAGGCCACTCCTCAGCAGGTAATTTTTAGTCTTCATTTTGAAACTAGTTTAAGCAGTTTCATTATATTATTTCTATTGTAAATATGATTATGTCTTGCTTCCCTAGCTCTGTAATCAATTTTAAGGACTACTGTTAGCTTCACATTGGCCAGCTGTGATTTAGTGATCTTAATAAAGTTGTGACTTTCAGCAGAGGGCTTAGAGTTTTTAAAGAAGACTGGACTTTTTTCTGTAATTTGTGTTTTCCATGTTTGGCTTGAGTATTAAAGAATTCTTCATTAGAGTCAGCTGCAAGCCAGCCAGGTTTGTAGGCTGGTGTCTCATTCATATTAAAACATTCCCCTGGTACATGTGTGCCATGTGTATGCCCTGTGATTCAGAAGGCATGATTTTAATACGAAGTCTTTAAATTTTTTAAATTACTCATTTCTCTAAAGAAATTGCTGAAATATTTAACTTTTGATTTTATCTCATTGACAAATATGATAGTATTAAACAAAGTGCTTTACCTGGAGTATTGTTATGGGTTTATTTCTCTGTGCTAGGGTACTTTCTGCAAGTTATTTCATTTCCTAGGAGATACATGGAAATTTGAGGAGCTCTCATTCTTTTTGATGTTGAGTTCGGTAAATCTCAGGTTGGCAATAAGGGAAACATAGAGGTGTTAACTTCAGTGTATGTAGGAGTGTGCATGTTTTTGTATGATCTAAACACCCAGGAAATGAAATAACTTTATTTGATTTACATCCTTCATGAAAAGGTTAAAGTTTAATATGGTGATGGAGTTATAGGGAAATCGTGATTAGTTTTCCTCTTTCAGATGTATCACTATTTAAGAATGAAATGATTAGCTGTTGCTCAGAACTTCATTTGGTATCTTAGTACTATATTTGAAAGAATAAAATGGGTTAGTTTGTATAAATGATAGAAGAATACATTTATGCACTTTATATATCATACATAAATGGGGAACAATTTCTCCTTTTTCTGATTGTACATGTTGTAGAATCACATCGGTCATGCAGTCATATATGTACATATGGTAATAATGTCACTTTCACTCTACTATCCTTTCTATCCCCATATCCCCTCCTCTCCCATCCCTCCCATCTACCTAATCTAAAGTAACCCTATTTTTCCCTAGTGCACCCCCACTTTTTGTGAATTAGCATCCACATATAAGAGAAAACATTCAGCCGTTGGCTTTTGGGGGTTGGCTTATTTTGCTTAGTATGATATTCTCCAACTCCACCCATTTACTGGCAAATGCCATAATTTCATTCTTCTTTATGGCTGAGTAATATTCCATTGTATATGTACCACATTTTCTTTTCTTTTCTTTCTTTTTTTTTTTTTTTTTTGGTACTGGGGATTAAACCCAGGGGCACTCAACCACTGAGCCACATCCCCAGCCCTATTTTGTATTTTATTTAGAGACAGGGTCTCACTGAATAGCTTAGGGCCTTGCTCAGTTGCTGAGACTGGCTTTGAACTCGCAATCCTCCTGCCTCAGCCTCCCAAGCTGCTGGGATTACAGGCGTGCACCACTGCATCTAGCCACATTTTCTTTATCCATTCATCTGTTGAAGGGCATCTAGGTTGGTTCCATAGTTTAGCTATTGTGAATTGAGCTGCTATAAACATTGATTGTTTCACAGTAGTATGTTGACTTTAACTCCTTTGGGTATAAACTGAGGAGTAGGATAACTGGATCAAATGGTGGTTCCATTCCAAGTTTTCTGAAGAACTTCCATACTGCTTTCCAGAGTGGGTGCACCAATTTGTACCCTTTTCACCATGTCTTTGCCAACATTTATCGTTGCCTGTATTCTTGATGATTGCCATTCTGACTGGAGTGAGATGAAATCTTAGAGTAGTTTTGATTTGCATTTCTCTAATCTCTAGAGATGTTGAACATTTTTTCATGTATTTGTTGATCGGTTGTATTTCTTCTTGTGTGAAGTGTCTGTTCAGTTCCTTAGCCCATTTATTGATTGGTTTATTTGTGTTTTTAGTGTTTTAAGTTTTTTGACTTCTTTATGTATACTAGAGATTAATGCTTTATCTGAGGTGCTTGTGGTAAAGATTTTCTCCCAATCTGTTGGCTCTCACTGCACATTATTGATTGTTTCTTTTGCTAAGAAAAACCTTTTTAATTTGAATCCATCCCATTTATTTATTCTTTTTTTATTAGTTCTTTTTAATTATACATGACAGTAGAACTCATTTTGATATAATTATACAGCAGGGAATTTGTATTTTTTTCACAATGTAGATTCACATGATTCACATAATCTTACATATACATAGGGTAATACTGTCTGTCTCAGTCCACTATCTTCCCTTCCCCCACCCTATCCCATCCCATTTTCCTCTACACCATCCAAAATTCCTCCTTTCTTCTCTTGCCCCCCCCCCATTATGTGTCATCATCCACTTATCAGAGAAAACATTTGGCCTTTGGTTTTGTGGGCTTGGCTTATTCCACTTAGCATGATATTCTCCAACTCCACCCATTTACCGGCAAATGCCATAATTTTATTCTTCTTTTGGCCAAGTAATATTCCATTTTGTGTGTGTGTGTGTGTGTGTGTGTATCACAGTTTCTTTATCCATTCATCAATTGAAGGGCTTTTTAATTTGAATCCATCCCATTTATTGATTCTTGATTTTACTTCTTATGCTTTAGGGGTCTTGTTAAGGAAGGTCTAGGCTGATATGGTGAAGATTTGGGTCTGCTTTTTCTTCTGTTAGGTACAAGGTCTAGCGCCTAGGTCTTTGATCTACTTTGAATTGAGTTTTGTATAGGGTGAGAGATAGAAGTTAAATTTCATTTTGTTACATGTATGGTGCCTACATTTTTAAGATTAGTACATCACTATTTGACCCTTTTATTGAATCTATTGAAGAAAATAGTGTCAAGGAAATATAAATATTCAAAATATTAATTAAATATTTTCTTAGCACACATATACATATATGTCTGTGGATATGTCACCTTTATTTATCTTATTTTTCAAAGAAAGAAGCCTGGATAATTTCCTAAGTATTCAAAAATCATCCTGCTGGATGAAATTGAGAATATCATTGAAATAATTATTTGCTTCAGGCCTTAAATCTATCTCCAAAAAATAAAAACAAACAACAACAAAATCCAAAGGCAATTTCTTTTCTTTGAAAATGGAATGAATTTGTCCTTAAAATGGTATGAACTGTCTTATTAGCATTGCTTGTTCTTACATATAAACAGAACATTTTAATGTAAGATTTGATAGTCCAAGATGTTGTTAATCTGCAGATCTTCTATAGGAATAGTGAAGGATTAAAAGAGAATTAGGGACTCTAGATTGTCCAAACAATTGATTGTGCTGTGTGAATTTAATAAAAATGACTTTCTCATCTCCAGTAATGTAAATATCATGTCTTATAAAATTAAAAATCACACACAACATTTTGCTAGCAGGAATGCTGGTTTACAGACATTTTTTTAATAGCAAACTAAGGAGAAAATCTGATGTTATAAAGGGAGTAGAAAGCTTATATACTCTTTACTGTGTGAGGCTTGATTATTCCAAAGAGGAGAGACTGCTTTCCAAAGATCATCTATTCAAAGTTAGTAAGGTCAGCTGTCCAGAGCCCTTAAAGAGATGACATAAAACTAATGAAAGAGAATATTGGAAGCCAGTCATACTGCCTGAAGCCAAGTTTATAGAATCCACTTGAGTGCATAGAAATGTATTGTTTATTTTTGAGATAAAAATTCAACAGGTATGTGGAAGATAAATAGGATTTAGAATAGGAAGAGACTTCAGAAATCATTTGATTATCCCCTTTCATTTTACAGAGAAATCAAGGGTGAGAGGATAAATTACTTATTTAGCATCATATAGATAGTGACAAAAGTAAGATTAATATTCTTTACTTCTCTTTTAAATAATTAATTGAAGTTAGAACTTCAAGAATTGTGATGGAAAATGATTTTTATTATTGCTATTAATATTTAAAATTTATGTATAGTAAAGTTGACTCTTTAAAAATAAGTTTGTAGGCTAGGAATATACCTCAGTTGGTAGAGTGCTTGCCTTTGAAGCACAAGACCCTGGGTTCAATCCCCAGCACTGCAAAAAAAAAAAAAAAGAAAGAAAAAAAAGTTTGTGAGCCAGGTGTGGTGACGCATGCCTGTAATTCCAGCAACTTGGGAGTCTGGAGGAGGAAGATTGCAAAGTTGAGGCCAGACTCAGCAATTTACTTGAGACCCTGTCTCAAGATAAAAAATAAGAAGGCCTGGAGATGTGACTCAGTGATAAAACACCTCTGGAATCAATCCTCAGTGCCAAAATAATAATAATAATAACAATAATAATAATAATAATAATAATAATAATAATAATAATGGCAATAATAATAATAAATAAATTCTGTGAGCTTCAACATATGCACAGATTCATGTAACTACCATTGCAAACAAGAGACAAATAGTCCCACTGCCCCCAGAAAACTCTTTCAGGCTTTTCCTTTTTTGTTAAAAATCTCTCCCTAAACCTCACCCTAGGTACCTACTGATCTGTATGCCACCACTAAGGTTTTACCTACTCCAGCATATTGTATATGGAAATATTTAGTAGGTACTCTTTGGAGTGTAACTTCTTTCTCTCAAGTTAGCATTTTTGAGATTCATCCAGGTTTGTGAAGCATTGATCCATTATTTTAATTGCTGAGTAGTATTCCATTGTATCACAATTTGCTTATTTACTGGTTAATGATTCAATAATGGTTCAAATGTTTAAAAAACATTTGATTTGTTTTAAGGATTTTTTAAAAGAGCACAACAAAATTAAGAGAAAAGTACAGACATCCCTGTCCCTACAAGTATATAGCCTTCCCCATTAATAACATCCCCCACCAGAGAGGTAGATTTGTTACAGTTGATAAAGCTACATCAAGACATTACAATCTCCCAAAGTCCATAGTTTATATTAGGACTTAGTCCTGGTGCATTTGGACAAATGCATAATGGTATGTATACTCCATTAAGAGTATCATACAGAGTTTGTTCACTGACCTAAAAATTCTATATTCTGCCTATTTTTTCCTCCTCTCTGCAATTTCTGGTAATCCACTGGTCTTTTTATTGTTACATAGTTTTGCCTTTTCCAGAATGTCATTCAGTTGGAATCATATAATATGTAGTCTATTCAATTTGACTTCCTGTTTACAGGTTTTAGCTATTATGAATAAAGATGCTAAGATTTTTTTTTTTAGAGAAAAGGAAAAAACTTACAGATAACATAAAGACCTGATAGAATGTTCCTAAAGAATTCATAAAGTTAACTAACTTTTTAAACGTTTTAAGATAATTATAAATTCACAGGAAGTTGCAAACATAGTACAAAGAAATCCATTCACCCAATTTCTTTTATTGTTTGCATCTTACATACCTATAGAATAGTATCAGGAAACTGATATTGGTGTAAAGAGTGTATACAGTTCTTTGGTATTTTAGTATATAGATTCATGTAACCAACACTGTAATTATGTTACAGAATTATTCTTCACTGTAATATTATCTCATAAGCTACTGGGAATTGAAACCAGGGGCACTCTACTACTATTGAGTTAATATCCCCAGAACTTTTTTTTTTTTTTTTTTTTTTTTGAGACAGGGTCTCACTAAGTTGCTGTAGCTGGCCTTGAACTTGTGATCCTCCTGCCTCTGCCTCCCAAGTAACTGGTAGATAATACCAGGCCTGCAATACCTCCCCTGGCAAGGTACCTCTTTCAATATGGTAGTGCCCCCCTCTCCAGCCCTATCCACAGATTGTCCAGGACCAGTACTGGATGCCTAAAACTGTGGAAAGTACTGAACTGAGTATATATCATATTTTGTTCTTATTGTAGATTGTTGCAACCTCAGTAAATATTACTTTTTTTTCTTTTCTTTATGAATTGAGACTTTTCACTTTTCACTGAGGAAAGCTGTTTGTAGCTACTCTGTGGTATACCTGGATTACTAGCATCACTACTCTCTCCTTCATCCCTTACATTGGTGATTTCTAGCTTCTCCTGTTCAGTCTAGCTACAGGTTCATCTGTTTTATTAATATTTTTTCAAAGTACCAGTTCTTGCTTTCATTGATTTTTCTCTATTTTTCAGGTGTCTATTTTATCGATTTCTTTGTTATTTTGTTACTGTCCACTTACTGGGGCTTAATTTACTCTCCCTGCTGCCTCAGCTTGTATGGTAGAAGCTTAAATAATTGCCTTTAGGCCTTTTATTCCCTAATAAAAACAGAAAACTCTGAATGTGCTCAAAGCATTTTTTTAGTATCATCTTACAAATTTTGATATGTTGGATTTTTTTATTTGGCTTAAAATGTTTTCTGATTTTATCTGTACATTATTTTAGAAGTATATTGCTTTATTTCTAAATCAGGAACTTTTCAGTTGTCTGTTATTGGTCTCTAATTCCACTGTGATAGGAGAATTCATTGTGTATAGTTCCAATTTTTTTAATTTGTAAAGACTCATTCCTAGTTCAGCAGATTGTTTGTCTTGAACAGTGTTTCATGGGCATTGAAAAAATTTATATTTTGCCACTGTGGATTGGAGTGCTCTATAAATCTCAGTTTAGCAGCTCAGATCTTCTTTATCTGTGCTTTTGGTATATCTGTTCTTTCAATTACTGAGAGAGGAATGTCGATATCTCCAGCTGTAAATGTGTCTGCTTCTCCCATCATTTCTATCAGTTTTTGCTTCATGTATTTTGTACATGTGATGTATCCATACATATTTAGAATTATTCCATCTTTGGAATGAATGAACCTCCCCGTCGCTACCACACATCTTTTATTCTGTCTGATAATATTCTTTGCTTTGTCTTCTACCTTACTTAGTATAAATATGGCTTTTCCAACTTTCTTAATATTTCAGTTTTCTATCCTCTATTAACCTATTTCCTTATTTTTAGTGTGTAATTCTTATAGATAGCATATATTTGGGTCTTGCTTACTTATATGTCTTTTAAGTGAAGTATTTAGATGATTTACATTTAATGTATCGTTGATATAATTGAGCTTAAATCTACCACCTTGCTATCTTGTTTTCTGTTAATTTTTCTTTTGAATTAATTATGCTTGCTTTTGGATTCCATTTAATTTCTTTGCTCATTTGTTCCACTATTGGCTAATTCTTCATTCTTCTTGCTTATTTTAGTGCTTGCTCTATGATTATAATATGTATCTTTAGCTTACAGTGTGCTACTAAGTAATGTTATACCACTTCTCACATAAGGTATGACCTTTATAACTGTGTTCTTCCATTGTTTCACAGTCTCCCCCACTTGTCTCTGAGATTCATTTTGGATAAATTATATTGCTGTCTTCAATTCACTAATATTCCTTTTTCTTCAACAATCTGTCCAGTGAAATTTCATTTTAAATATTAGAATGTTTTATCTCTAGAAGTTCTTTTTTGAAAGTCCTCCATTTCTCTATTCAATACATTCCTATTTTTCACTTATATCCTTGAACATAGAGCATAATTATCATAGCCCTTTTAATGTCATTGTCTGCTAATTCCATAATTTCTGTCATTTCTTGGTCTCTCTCTACTGACTGATACTTTTCTGGTTATGAATTACATTTTCTATTTCTTAGAATAGCTAATAATTTTTTATTCAATGACAAATATTTGTGAATTTAGCATTCTTGAGTTCCTAATTTTGTTTTTTCCCTTTAAAGAGTATCGGAATTTTTCCTGAAAGTCATTTTTTAAAATATATTTTTAGTTGTAGATGGACACAATACCTTTATCTTATTTATTTATCTTTATGTGATGCTGAGGATTGACCCTGGTGCCTCACACATGCTAGGCAAGCGCTCTACCATTAAGCCACAACCCCAGCCCCCCAAAATTCATTTTTGTTAATTGTATGTTGTTCCTTTTTAGGTTTATTTATTTTTTTTTATGGAATGCTTCACAAATTTTGTGTGTCATTCTTGCACAGGGGTCATGCTAATCTTCTCTGTATTGTTCTAATATTAGTGTATGTGCTGCCAAAGCAAGCACCCTTTTTAGGTTTTAAGCTACTTTCAGGCATGCTTAGAGAAGCATTTATTCTAGGGCCACTTAACCCCTCCCTACTTCTATGCCATGGCTCTCCTGGGCCCCCTGCTGATGGTCTTGAGTATGCAGTGAGGTTTCTCCCTTCTTGTTGAATTCTTGGTCCAATGACATCTCTGAGAATTATTTGTGTTATAACTCTGGTAACTTTCTTACCTTGGAAACTCTTTCCTATTCTCAAGAAATTTTACCCTTCTCATATACAAATTATTATGTAGCTAAACACCCTTATTCAGATTACTGGAACTCTTCCTCCTCTCTTAAACTCTGTCCCGTAAATTCTAGCCATCTTAACCTCCTTGCACTCTATCTCTTCATGTCAGCAAGATTGCCATTCTTTGGATTCTTCCTCCTTGTACTGGAGTGGTAAGTTGCTTCCTGGCTGAGGGACTGGGTAATGGTAGGGATCACCTTGTTTATTCCCCTTTTCTTGGGAATCACAGTCCAGTAATGTTCAGAGGTGAAATGATTAGGTTATGAGAGCTATAATCATCAATAAATTTATCCATTTGATGGGTTAATAATTTGGATTACTGGGTGGTAACTGTAGGTAGGTCGGCATGACTGGAGAAAGTAGTTCACTGGGGTGTGGCCTTGGACTATATCTTGTCCCTGGCTCTTTTCTCTCTCTGCTTCCCAGCTACCATGAACTGAGAAACTTTCATCCACTATACCCTTCTGTCATGATGTTCTTTCTGCCTTAACCTCAGGCCTAAAGCAATGGAATTGGCTGACCATGGACTCAAATCTCTGAAACCATGAGCCCAAAATACAGTTTTCTTCCTCTGAGTTGTTCTTGTTGGGTATTTTGGTCATAGCAATGAAAACTGACTAAAACAATGTGATTGGTTGAAAAGTGAAAGTGTGTCTATTTTATGATTTGTAGAGATAATCTGAAATGCTAACATGCGTTGTGAATTTTCAAAAAAGGATAGTGAAAATAATTTTACCTGTTGATTTTACCTCAGGTCTACTTTTTCTTCAAGTGTTTAGCTATATTCAATTTTGCAGAAGTCATTTTAGAAATGATAGGTCTATTGATACTTTTAGTTTTTTCTTTTATTTTATCTTACAAAAAAAGTTGAAAGAGTAGTACAGATAATTTTCCCTAATTTTTGAGAGTATTTTGGTAACATTGTGCCCTTTTACCTCTTAATATTTTAGAACATATTTTATATAAACACATTATCGTACATAGCCAAAATAATGTAATAAAAATCAGGAATTCAACATTGATAGGTTACTGCTATCTAATGCACAACCCTCTTCAAATTATGCCAGTTGTTCTGTCATTCAGTAGGGGAAATTTCCAGTGAAAAGGGAGCCTCAAAATGTATGTGTGTGTGTGTGTGTGTGTGTGTGTGTGTGTGTGTTCCTTTCAGTTCTTTGGCTGACCCCAGATTTCACATGTAATAGAAAAAACTTCATTGAATCTACTAGAAAATAGCATCTGCAATGGGACGTTGTTGATCTGGTATTTCTGATCAAGTTTGGAGTTTAAAGTCCTACCAAGTTAAAGGGTTGTTTAAAAGCATCCAGGTTTCTACTGAAATTTCAGAAAGATTCTGCCTTCCAAGTAAAAACTGTGTCCATGGCTTAAGGGATTTGTTTCAGGACTAATGGTAAAACTGAAATGTACTTTGCATATCAAAGTGTGGAACTAAGCATCCAGAAGTTTAAGATATCAGCCAGGATTTTAACTATATATTAGTAGAGAAATCAACATTCTTCAAAGAAAGATAAAACCCAGAGTGTCTATACTATATCATCCATATACTATACCATCCATATACCATCCAGCATACTATGAAAAATGATTGCACAATTGAAGAAATAGAAAAAGATTACCTGTACTTAAGAGAAAAGGAAATTAGTACAGATGTTGGAGTCCAGCAGGCAATAATTAAAAAATAAGTTATTATAAATATGATTAAGAAACTTAGAGAAAAGGGAACATAATGAATAAAAATAGTTTACAGAGAGAAGTAGAACTTTTTTAAAAAAAGAATAACAAAGCAAATTGTAGAACTGGAAATACAATACCTGAAATGAAAAGTGGGTATGCAGATGAGAAATAGCGGAAGGAAAGGACAGTGAACTTGATAACAAATCACTTTGAATGTTCTACCTGAGAGAGAGAGAGAGAATGAATTTCAAAAAAGAAGACTAGGTCATTGAAGAGCAACTTGGAGGATAATAGGAGAAATTCTGTATATTGGAATCCCGAAGGAGAAGAAAGAAAATGGGAAGGAAAAGAAAAAAAAAAGATTTTTGAAGAAATTAGGGCTTAAAACTTCTCAAGTTTGGTAAAAACTAACTTACAAAACCCAGAAACTCAGCGAACTCCAAGTAGAATTAATGAAAAGAAAACCAAATCTAAACATAGTCATTATGCTACTGAAAAACCAAACAATGAGAAAATTTTGGAAACAAAAGAATATTTGTGTTTTCCTCATATTTGGTGTTAAATGCAAATTGGAGCTGTTCCCCCCCCCCCATAAGGGATTGAACCCAAAGCATTCTACCACTGAGTTCCATCCCCAACCCTTAGTGAGACAGGGTATCACTAAATTTCTGGGGGGGGGGGGGTCTCACTAAATTGCAGGGCTGGCCTCAAGCTTGTGATCCTCCCCACTAAGTCTTCTGAGTCACTGTGATTACACATCGGGTCCAGTTTTGAACACTTTTATACTTGGTGCTCAACAATCAGAAATAGGTAAGAATTTATTAAATTTTGGTGAATTTTGATTTGTTGAATTTTAAACCAAATTGTATACTTTAGTCTAAACTCAAACTGCTAAATGGCTGGTGAAATATTTGCACTTGGAGATAACTACTTTCATATGTTACACAGTCTATACCAAAGTTGGACTTTATGACTTTCAGAATTATATATTTGTAAAGATGAAGTACATTCTTCTCTCACCCCCCACTCCCCGCCCCCATTATATATCATCATCCACTTATTAGGGAAAACATTCAATTTGGCCTTTGGTTTTTTTGGATTACGTAGAGGGAAATGGGGGGGTATGAAAAATGGTGGAATGAGACAGACATCATTACCCTATGTACATGTATGATTACACGAATGGTATGATCTGCATCATGCGCAACCATAGAAATGAAAAGATGTACCCCATTTGTGTACAATGAATCAAAATGCAGTCTATAAAAATAAAAAATAAAAAAATGAAGTACAGCTTAATGATTTGTCATTTAATTAATATCCATATGCTTCCAGAAAAATAATTCTATAAGGATAATCAAATGACATCTTAGAAAATCTCAAGCAACTCATGCTCTTTCGGTTCTTCTAAGTTATGTGATGTCTAGTTCTCAACTGCATGAGGTCCTATCTGTGTGTTCACCTAAGTAAAAAAGTTACTTCATAATAAATTAATCATAAATCTGTTGATTGCTTGTAGATCTTCCTCTGTAAAGTGTCTGTTCATTTCCTTGGCCCATTTATTGATTGGGTTATTGGTGTTCGTGGTGTAAAGATTTTTGAGTACTTGGTAGATTCTGGAGATTAGTGCTCTGTCCGAAGTGTGTGTGGCAAAGATTTTCTCCCACTCTGAAGGCTCTCTCTTCACATTGCTGATTGTTTCCTTTGCTGAGAAGAAGCTTTTTAGTTTCACTCTATCCCAATCATTGATTCGTGCTTTTATTTCTTGCGCTTTGGGAGTCATGTTAAGGAAATCTGAAAAATGTTCAACATCACTCGTTATAAGAGAAATGCAAATCAAAACCACCTTAAGATTTCATCTTACCCCAATTAGAATGTCTTTCATCAAGAACACAGGCAACAACAGGTGTTGGCGAGGATGTGGGGAAAAGGGTACACTCATACATTGCTGGTGGGAGTGCAAGTTGGTGCAGCCACTCTGGAAAGCAGTGTGGAGATTCCTTAGAAAACTTGGAATGGATCCACCATTTGACCCTGCTATCCCACTCCTTGGCTTATACCCAAAGGACTTAAAATCAGATTGCCTCAGTGATGCAGCCACATCAATGTTCATAGCTGCTCAATTCACAATAGCTAGATTATGGAATCAACCTAGATGCCCTTCAGTAGATGAATGGATAAAGAAACTGTGGTATATATACACAATGGAATATTACTCAGCCATAAAGAAGAATAAAATTATGGTATTTGTAGGTAAATGGATGATGTTGGAAACTCTTATGCTAAGTGAGATCAGCCAATCCCAAAAATCCAAAAGCCGAATGGTCTCTCTGATATATGAATGATGATGCATAATGTGGGGGGGAAAGATGGCAAGAATGGAGGAAAGATAGCTAGCATTGAGGGAAGGGAGGGGTGGGGGTGGGTGGGGGATAAAATTAATAACAGAATGTGTGACAGATACCATTGCCCTGTGTACATGCATGAATGCACAGATGGTGTGACTCTACCTTGTGTACAAACAGTGAAACAATAGCTGTACTCCATTTGTGTTCAATGAATCAATAAGTAAATAAAAGAATAAAAGAATAAAAGAATAAAAAAAAAACAAAAAAAAAATTAATCAATTACAACTATTGGATGAGGGTCAAATTAGGAATATCCAAAAGGAAAGAAAGATATCCAATGTACTGGAAAATAATTTAGTCATACTCACAGACATACATGTGCACGCGCACACACACACACACACACACAGACATAATATATATGATTTTTTTTCTCTTGCAGTAAGAATGTAAGTTAAGGAATGAGCAGCAAGGAAGAAAGGCCGTTCATCTTGGAAAGATCCCAAGCACTTTGAAATTTTGAAGGAATGTAATACTGGCTGCTAAAATCACCAGAATGGATGAAATTCTTCAAATTTAAATGGTAACCAGAATTCTTCTATCGTATTATGTTTCCGCTAAGAACTTTAGATGGCTTGATAGGATTTCTTTTTAAGTTTAAATGTTTGTCTTACAAATACCAAACTGTAGATAAAGCTGATTGTTTTATAACTTAATATTATCATGCTTTATTTTGTTCAAAAGAGTTGTTTTTCCCCCAACTTAACTGGAACTTACTTGGGAATGAATAGGCATGTAATAGTACATTTGTAAGTCCATTTTTCACAAAATGTTTTTTCTTTTCTAGAAATAAACCAAGCAACATAAGTTGTAGTTATTTTCATGTATAAAAAAGGATATTTGATCTTTTCTAAGTTTTATTTCATGTCGTTTTAGTTTCCCTACTTGACATATGGTCTCATTTTCTCTTTTCATATCTGACATCTTATTTTTATTTCATTTTGTCCTTTTCTCCTTTATACCTTAAAAGAAAATAAGATCAGCCTGTACAAAGAGAGTTACAAAAGGATCCAGAATAGAAAAGGAGAGAGAAATTATATAAAGATTATATGAAAAGATTATAAAATTTTTCATCTCATAAAATTTCAAGGACTGTTAGATTTCAAGTACAGTGGAAAGCAATTATTTACAAATTTAAGATTATCAGTCTCTTCAATCTTCTTGATCTTAGGTCAAAATTATTTCAGTGAATGTTTATTTCTATGTAGATTTAAATATCTGCAATTTTAAAATGGCATCCTAGTACACAGTTGTAACTTTTAATCATTTGGCTATCATTAATTTGATTTTGAAGAATAATCACTTGTTTGCTTGAGTCACTGTATATTAGTAGTGAATAGGTATAACTGACTAACACTAGTTCCTTGCTGAGAATGCTGGAGATATGAAAAGTCAAATTACAGCACCATGTCATAGTCCTAATGATCTAAGGAATATAGGACCTGTTTTAAGGAAACAATTCAAGTTCATAAGTGTTACCCAGGATAAATCAAATACCAAGAATGAATGTTCTATTACTCTTCCCTGTAGTAACATTAACCTTGATAAAAATATCAATGATTTAAAGAAAAAATTCTCCACTTGTAGGCTAAACTTCTATTTATGGCATAATTAGAGCTTTTCTTTGATCTTATCACAGTCATGTAGTCATATTCAGCCTTTTTTCAATGTCCAGTAAATTCTTTCTGGTCCTCAACCTTTAAGTAACTGGGCATGATGGCTTAAGTCTAAAACCCCATGGACTCAGAAGGTTGACGCAGGAGGATCACGAGTCAGAGGGCAGCCTCAGCAATTTAATGAGGCCCTAAGCACCTTAGCAAGGCCCCATCTCAAAATTAAAAAATAAAAAGTGAAAAGGACTGAGGATGTAACTCAGTGGTAAAGTACCCCTGGTTCAATCTCTAGTACTATGAAAAAATTTTTTTTCTTTTAAATAAATTCAAGAAAGCACAGCAGAAATTAAAGCACTGAATGTTCATTTGTTCAGGTGTAATAATACATAGAAAGTCACCAAAATTCCCTGTCTTCTCCTTTAATTACCTAAGTTTACCCATTTAATTATATCTGCTTTATAATCTTGTATAATCAGTTTCATTACAGGACTAAAACCAAACAACATTGTCAGAATTTTTATTGGGATGCATTTGCCATACTTTATAAAACTCCTAATCCCACTTAAATCCATGTCTTTGGTGATTTCGGTTACTGTGGATAGGATCATTGAAATTCATAGAAAAGCATCACAGTATTTTACTCATGATTAATTTCCACTTTTTTTTTTTTTTTTTTTTTTAGCCTCTGAATTTGTTTTCAGGGTTATAGTATCAAAGGACTGACTAGACTAGGATTTCACCTCTTTGTAAAATAAAAGAACTATGTTGATTCTCCTACCTATAATAGTTCACAAGTCAGATAACACATCCATGAGGTACATAGAATCCTTCTATATTTACACATTATTTTTTTGGCCCCATTTAAGCTGAGTGTCTCCAAAATCCTAACTCTCTACCTTTGAAGAGGGAATAGAATTTCAGTGGTGCCATTCACAGAATTTCTAACTTGCACAACTAGAAACTTATATTTTCAAATTGCACAAGCTATCATGACCACTTTGAAGAAGTTAAAATGTAAAGGATGACATTTTAGCTAAGTAACACTAAAGTTAAGTCAAACACCTAGTTTTGTTTAAGTTCATTTCATTAGCTGTGTAATCTATGGCCCTTGTGAATGTGAGCATATTTTTGCAGGCAAAAAGACCACTGAACAATTTGATCTCTCTAGAAGCTTAAACTCAAAGTTTGATATGGCTTTTAAAGCATTCTTTACAATACCTTAATGTAGGAAAACTGTACTTATGGGTGGAAGCCTATGTGTAATTTGCCCAGACAGAGCTGAATTTAAAATAATAGTAATTAATGTGTGTTGAATGTTAACCATATGCCAAGCATTGAGATTAGCTTTTAATATGCTGTCTTAGTCCATTTGGGCTGCTGTAATAAAAATACTTTAAACTGCATGGCTTATAAACAACAGAAATTTATTTCTCACAGTTCTGGAGCCTGGGAAGTCCAAGATCAAGGCACTGGCAGAGTTAGTGTTTAGTGAGGGCCTGCTTCCTGACTCATAAATGGAGTCTTTTCTCTATGTCCTTACATGGCAGAAAGGGCAAATGAGGTTTCTGGTGTTTCTTTAATAAAGGTACCGGTCCCATTCATGAAGCATTTACCCATATAACCCAACAACCTACTTCACCCCCAAATGCTAACACATTGTCAACATAGGCATTAGAGGGTGGGGCACAAACATTCATTTTATTGCATTTGCATTATCCTAAGCCTATGTCTGTTTGACATAGGTCTTATTATTAAAAATATCCATTTAACATGAGGAAACTGATTCTCAAAGAAGCTAAGTAATTGCCTAACATCAAGTAGCTAGTTGGAGGTGGGGCTTGATCTGTCTGACTACAAAGCCTAATATCTTAACCAGGAATTTATTTCTGTTCTAGCTTACAATGACTTAAACAGAACCTGTTGAAATCGTTTCTTCTTCATTTAGTGGAAATAGGGAGAAGGTCTTTTTATTAGCAGTGTTCTTGTTGTAACTCTAAAATTATGCTCCCTCAAGATGTGTGTTTCTTCTGCATCATAATTTTGTTTCATCAATAATTTGATTGTTTTGGTTGTTGTTTTATATTTGTTTGTTTGTTTGTTTGGTACCAGGGATTGAACTCAGGGGCACTTAACCAGTGAGCCACAACCCCAGCCTTACTTTGTATTTTAGAGACAGGGTCTCACTGAGTTGCTTAGTGCCTCACTTCTGCTGAGGCTGACTTTGAACTCTCAATCCTCCTGCCTCAGTTTCCCAAGCCACTGGGATTACAGGTGTGTGCCACCATGCCCACCTTTGGTTATGTTCTTAATGTGTTAGCTATTGTATTATATAAAAGGAAAAATATAGACAAGAAACTTTAATTTGGCTGTTTAAAAAGATAATTTACTACTATGTAAAGTTAAATTACTTGAAGATGAAAGTGGTAGTCCCCACATTTTATTTGAGATAAAGACACAGGAAAAAGAGAATAAGATATGGGTGAGGAAAAAAAAATCAAAACTGAACTTTACACTTATCTGCCTTCCCTTGATATCTTATTTACCTTATCCTTTCTCTTTATTCCTAGAAAAATTTTGTGTTTTTCAAACTCAGAAGGTGATGCTACCATTAAAAACTAAAATGGTAGTGAATTCAGAGACCTGTTAATCCTAATGGCAAAAATTTTCTGTTCAATTTACATATAGTCCCTTTCAAATAGGTACTTCTTATTCTTTTAATTATAGAAAACTAAGTATAGTAACACTTACTACCACCAAGATTGAACATAGTAGATCTTTTTATTGATATACCAGTTTAACTCAGTTCCTAAACTCCCAGCAAGACTTTTTGTAGATATATATTGATATATGTCTATATTTATTATATTTATGATAATGTGTATATATTATTATTCTGAAATGTATATGGAAGCCAAGGAATTTATCACCAGTTTTGAAAGAATAGAATATCATAGAATCACTTTACCTGGTTATAAGTCATCATGTAGCCTCAGTAGTAAAGATTGATTTTGTCAGTGGGATAGACACATAAATTAATGGGTTAAAATAGATAACCCAGAAATAGCCCTGCACAAGTATAACCAGCTGATTGGTTTTACAAAAATATAAAGGCATTTCAGGGAAGGCTATCTACTCAACAAATGGTACAGGAAAAATCAGATACTAATAAGCAAATGGAAAAACCTTCAAGGTAAGTTTCATACCTTATATAAAAATTATCCTAGAATTAAATGGAAAAGGTAAAAGTATAGAACTTTAGAAGAAAACATAAGAAAAGATCTTTATGACTTTGGGCTTGGTGAAGAATAATTAGATATGATACCAAAGCACAATCTACAAGTGTTAGTCAGCTTCCTGTTACTGTAACAAAATACCAGAGATAATCAAATGAAAAAGAGGGAAGTTTGAGAGATTTCAGTCCATGGTCACTTGGCCCTGTTGCTTTTGGGCCTGTGAAGGCAGTAAATCATGATGGGAGTAGTATGGTCAAGCAAGCTGTTCCCCTCAGGGTGACCAGGAAGCAAAAGACAGAGAGGAAGAGGAAGTGCCTAAGTCCTACAATCCTCTTATAGTGCAAATACTCAGTGATTTAAGACTTCCCACTAGGCCCTACTTCTTAAAGTTTCTACCACCTCCCAATAATGCCAAGCTGAGAACTAAGCTTTTAACACATGGGTCTTTGGAGAACATTTAAAATCCAAACCATAGCAACCATAAAAGGAAAAAAAAAAAAAAGTAAGTTAGGCTTCATGAAAATTAAAACTTTTGTTCTGCAAAAAAATCTGTTAAGGGTGGATTTTGGGAAGATGGCAGAGTAGGAAGTACCAGGAATCTGACTCAAGTGCAGGCAACAATTGTACTAGTAAAATCTGTCTAAGCCACAATTTTGGAACTCTCAAGCATATTAAAGCCTTACAACATTCAGGGGAAAATTTGGAAGGTAAATTGTGGTTGATTATGGTCAATTTCAGTTCTTAGAATAGTAGCAGCTATCCACTTTCCACCACCACCCCAGCTCAGTGACAGGTGACCATGCATGCATTTCCAGAGCAGCTTACACATAGCTTACAGTGTAGGACAAAGGCACCCTCTGCTCTACATATCAAGAATCTCATCACTTAACCATGTTTCTCATAACAGAGGTCTAGAAAAAGAAGCAGGTACCTCTTCCCATCATTTCAAGTCACCCACTGTCACCTCTAGTTGAAGTGACTTTGAGGGAATTTAAAGGACCAATAGACTTTTTTCTCTTTTTTTCCTCTCTTTCCTCCCTTTTGTAATGTAAACATTAAACACTAAGACATGCAAAATCAAATGCATAAATGCAGAAAGCTAGAAAGTAACCATGTATGTCCAGGGACAGGTCCAGGCTCAGCAAGAGCTGACATTTACACTTCAGACTGGTATTTGCTGTAAAGATTGCCTAAAATTAAAACAGCAAACCCTGGGAAAGGGGGTTTCCCCAGATACCCAGTTGTATTAATCAGTTTTCCATCATTAAAAGCTAAATACTTGACAAAGGCTGCTCATTAACTAAAGAGAGGTTTATTTTTGCTAATTGTTCTGGAGATTCAGATCCAAGATCAATCCCATTGGTTTGTGCCTTTGGTGAGGGTAGCACAACAGTGTGTGTCAAAGTGAGCAGACGCATCCCTTTTTTTTTCTTCCTTTTTTCCATATTTTTAATTGGTATAATTTTACATAATAGTGGTATTCATTATTAAATATTCATGCATGCATATAACAATAGCAGTCACATTTTGAGACAGGAAGCAGAGAGAGACCCGGACTACAGTCCTCTTTGAGGACATTCCCACAATAACTCAAGCACCTCCCATTAGGCTCTACCTCTTAAAGGATCACAGGTCTTTCCAGTATTGCCAGTGTGGGACCAAATTTTACATATGAACCTTTGGGGGACACTCATTCAGATCATAGCTTCTGCCCATGGCCTCCATTCTCACAGTGCAGAGGACATTCACTCTGTTCCCAGGAGTCCCAGAGTTAACTGTTGCAGCATTGCACTAACGTCCAAATACAAAGTCTCTTTTAAACTGGGTGTGGTGGCCCACTTGTAATTCCAGTGACTCAGCAGGTGGAGGCAGAAAGCTCACAAGTTCCTCAACCAGTCTTAGCAACATAGTGAGACCTTGTTTCAAAATAAAAAGGACTTGCAGATGTAGCTCAGTGGTAATGCACCCCTGGATTCAATCCCCAATACCAAGAAAAGAAAAGAAAAGAAAAGAAAAGGGAAGGGAAGGGAAGGGAAGGGAAGGGAAGGGAAGGGAAGGGAAGGGAAAGGGGAAGGGAAAGGGGAAGGGAAAGGGGAAGGGAAAGGGGAAAGGAAAGGGGAAAGGAAAGAGGAAAGGAAAGGGGAAAGGAAAGAGGAAAGGAAAGGAAAGGAAAGGAAAGGAAAGGAAAGGAAAAGAGAAAAGAAAAGAAAAAAAGGCATATGAAGAAACATACGAAGAAATAAAGAGCTCAAAAAAAGTAAATATATTCAGAATTTTAAGTGCTAGTGTTGTTAACAGTGGTCTGTAACTCCACTTTGTTTTCTGCATGATTTAAAAGTTCAGTACATTTTAAAATATTAATATGAAATCTAGTATTACAACTTTGGTCTGTAATCCCACATTTTGCCTTTTACAAAATTTAAGAGGCTAATTTATTTAAAAGAATTATTAGTTGGTGAGTTGGGGTACACAGTTTATAAAGATATAATTTTATAGGATTGACAGTCAAGGAAAGCGGAACTTAAGCTGTCAAGGAGCAGAAGGTTTATGTGTTATTGAAGTTAAGATGGTATAAATTCAAATTAGAGTGCCTTAATTTTAGGATGTTAAATGTAATTATATGATAACCACAAAAAATAGCTTTAAGAATATGCACAAATGGAATTTAACATGAAGGCAGGAAATAGAAATAAAGTCATCTAAATTAGAACTGAAATAGTAAAATTTCTCTGCCAACAATATAATCTTAGATGTAGAAAACACTAACGATTCCATAAAACAAAAACAAAACCTTTCTGGAATTAATAAATTATTTCAGCAAAGTATCAGGATATAAAGTCAACACACATATCAGTTGCATTTCTATACACTAATAACTTACAATCTGGAAAGAAAAAAAATTTCATTTATAATAGCATAAAAAGAATAAGATACATAATCATTGAAAAATTAAAATACTACTGAGAGAACTTAAAGACATCTATAAATGGAGGTAAATTCAGTGTTCATGGGTTGAAAGACTTCTATTTTTTTTTTTGGCGGTGTCGGGGATTGAACCCAGGGCCTTGTGCTTGCGATGCAGGCACTCTACCAACTGAGCTATATCCCCAACCAAGACTTCTGTTTTTAAGATGTTAGTACTACCTAAAGAGATTTATAGATTCAATGTGATCTCTCTCAAAATCCAACTGATTTTTTTCTAGAATTAGGAAAAGTTATTCTAATATTCATATGCAATCTCAGGAGACCTTGAATAGCCAAAACAATCTTGACAAAGAATACAACATTGAAAGAGTTATACTTACTGAATTTAGAATGTACTACAAAGATAAATGGTAAAGACAGTGTGTTACTGGTGTAAAACCAGACTAATGAAATATAATAGTGGGCACAAAACAAACCCTCACATATATGGTGAAATTATTTTTAAAAGGGTACTGATATCATTCAATGGGGAAAGGACACTCTTTCAACAAAATGTAAAGGGAAAACTGGATTTCCAATGCAAAGAAGAAAGGTGGACTCCTCACGTAATGCCATAAACAGAGATTAATTGAAAATGAATGAAAAACCTAAATGCAAGATCTACAACTATAAACTCTTAGAAGAGTACTTAGGGCAAAAGCTTCATGACATTGGATTTAACAATGATTTCTTGGCTATGACAGCAAAGATATAAGCAACATAACAAATAGATAAATTGGATTTATAAAAATTTTTGAAATTGTATCAAAAGACACTATCAACAGAGTAAAAAGGAAACCCACAGGATATGGTAAAGTACCCCTGGCTTCAATCTGCAGTGCCAATAAATAAATAAATAAATAAAACCCACAAAATGAGAGAAAAATATTTGCAAATCATGTTATCTGATAAGGAATTAATATCCCAAATATATAGGGAACTTGTAAAACTCAACAACACAAAAGCAGATACTTGCTTCAGAAATGGGAAAATGAATCAAATAAATGTTTCTCCAAAGAATATATACAGGTATAAGCACAAGAAAAGATGATCATATCATTAGGAAAATGAAGATCAAAATTACACTGGGATACCATCTGACACCCATTGGGATGACTACTATCAATAAAACAAAAAATAACTAGTGTTGATGAGGATGTGAGGAAATGGGAACCCTTGTGCACTATTTGTGGAAATGTAAAATGAAAGACTGCCATGGAAAACAAGGAAGTTGTTCTGAAAATGAATAGAATTACCATATGGCTGGCCTCGAAGTTCCGCCTCTGGGTAGGAACTCTAAAGAATCAACAATGGGATCTCAAAGAAATATCTGTATGTTTATATTCATAGCAGCATTATTCACAATAGCTAACTTGTAGAAGCAATCTAAATATCCATTGATGGATGAATGAATAAGCAAAATGTGGTATATAAATTTGATGAAGTACTGTTCAGCCTGAAAAAAGAAGGAAACTCTGACATACCCTATAATATGGATGAAACTTGAGGACATTTTTCTCATTGAAGTAAACCACACACAAAAAGACAAATATTGTATGATTCTAATTATGTGGCATACTTAAAATAGTGAAAATCATAGACACATAAAGTAGAATGGTGGTTGCCAGGGGCTGGAGAAAAGGGGAAATGGGAATTATTAAAGGGTTATTAAGTCAGTTTTATAAGATGAGAGTTCTAGAGTTGGACTGTGGTAAGATTACACAGCATAATAAATACTTATATTCCCACTGAACTGTACACTTAAAAATAGTTAAGATGGTAAATATGTTGTATGAGTTTTACTTTGATTTTTTAAAGCTTGGGGAAATTAGGTGTGTGTGTGTGTGTGTGTGTGTGTGTGTGTGTGTGTGTTTTAAATGAGGATGATTGGGGTGAGGATATTTACCAAAATGTCAGTAGTAGTTCTAAGTGAGTCTTTGGTCAATTTTACATTCTTTTTGCTGTTAAGGATAAAAGTTTTGCAGCCAGCTTGAATTAAAATTAGAAAATAAATGTTATTTTTATTTCAAAGGCAAGGTATGTATATACAGGTATTGATATATCGTAGAAGAATAGGTGATATTCTCTAGTCAGTAGTGGAGATATGATTTTGTGTTGGGGTTTTGTTTTTGCTAATTATTGTACCACTACCTTTAAATCTGCATTGCTTTTTGGAAGAATGTGATTCCATTATTCTTCAGTTTTCAAATGCGTTTTTAAGATTTGTTGGAAAACAATTATTTCTGTGGGCTTATATCTACTCTAACATTAGATTTTTAAAATTGGTTGCTGTTGAGATGATTGCAGCAGAAATATTGTCTGGTAGAGTAAATGACTGAGAAATGAATGTATCATGTGGCAGAAATTCTCTTTCCACACTTGTGTTGCCAGCTAGACAATACTGCTGTGTATAGTAAGATTCCAGTCATTTTGTGTCTAAGTTCACCTCTGAAAACTCTATGAGATAACCCAGAAAGAAGATGTTTATCTGGACGATTTTGTTTTGTTTTTTAAAAGAAGTAGTTTCACCTAGGACCTGGCGATGGGCTGAGTGATGATGAAAGAAGAAATGAGGACCTGTAGCAGTTGTGAAGGAGAAAAAGAATATGGTACCAAGAACACATTTTTACTCTTCTATTCAACTGTAATTAGCAGTAAATGTTTTAAGTACAATCACTAACCATGTGAGTGATTGCAGAACATAGTAAATGCAGATATCCTCCTTGTTTCTGTTTCTAGACGGGAAGTTCACTCACTATGTTCTTAAAACAGTGAAAAACTATAAATCTGTAAAAGTGCTTTAATTCTGAAGTAGTTGTCCTCATGTGCTAGCAACAAAATAGTGAAGAAAAAAATAGTTTTATCATTCTGGCTTATACCTTTTGAAGATGAACAATTCTGGTATATGGCCATAGGAAAATTTTGATCTAAAAATGCCAAATAAAAATGAAAGCAAACTTCATCACTAAAGAAATTCATTCTTCTTGGAGTCAAGCCCAGCTTTTGTTTCCTTCCATTAGTCTGACATGTAAAAAAGGAAGGAAAACAAAACTATTCTGTGGGATAGCACCCTGATGCTCTATTGTGGCCATTGTATAGCTTGTGTGTGCCAGGTGTGTTTGGTGTGGGGGCTATTAAAAGGAAACAAAACACAGATTCTTTGTTTAGATGCCAAAGGGGGAAATGTACAGTCAGTATCTCTATTTTCAGATATATTTCTTGACTAGTATTTCTTCTTCACTCCATTGTACATCTGCCAAAATGGAAAAACACCAGGACTCTTAGACATTCTCCACAAATCATCAGGCAAGTGTTCAACAAACAAACCAAAAAAGCTACCTACCACAGTGAGATACCACTCCACACTCAAGAGGACGGCTATAACAGAGGTTGGGGGTGGGGAAAAAAAGTGTTAGTAAGTATACAGAGAAATTGGAGCCTTGTATATTGCTGTTGGGTATGTGAAATATTTCAGTCATTGTGAAAAAGTCTGTTGGTTCCTCAAAAAGTTAAAACATAGAATTATCATATAAAAGTTCCAATTCTAGGCATACACCCAAAAGTGGTGAAAACAGTGTCTCAGACAAATATTTGTACACAAGTGTTTATAGCAGCACTGTTCACAGTAGTCAAAAGGTAGGAACAGTCATCAGCAGATGAATGGATAAATCAGTTGTGGCAAACCAGCAACAGAACAATATCTAAAAAACTCCCAGATATTTGGAAGTAAAATAAGCAACATGCTTCTAAATGGCATGAGGGTCAAAGTGTAACTCAGAAGGGAAATTATAAAATATTTTAATTTAATGAAAATGAAATCACAACATA
Organism: Glaucomys volans; assembly: GCA_020662805.1. Classification (NCBI taxonomy): domain Eukaryota; kingdom Metazoa; phylum Chordata; class Mammalia; order Rodentia; family Sciuridae; genus Glaucomys; species Glaucomys volans. The sequence goes on from JAJEJO010053556.1 coordinate 42,279, forward strand.
TCAAAATTTCTGGAATGCTGCTGAAGCTAAGACAAGAAAAAGGGACTCAAATTAACTTAAGCTTTCACTTTGTGAAAGTAGTAAAAGTTGAACAAATTAAACCCAAAATAAAAACAGGGAAGGAATTAAAAACAGAAATCATTGGAATGGAAAAAAGAAGTGGGGAAATTAAATGTAACCAAAAGTTGGTTTTTTGAGAAGATGAATAAGTTAATAACCCTTTAACTGGACAGGTAAGAAAAACAAAAAATTCTTAAATTACTGATGTTAGTAATTCATAAATTAATTGTTAGAAATAAATGGGGAACATTACTACAGATCTTATAGCTATGAAAAGGACACGAAGGAAATATTATTAACAAAATATTATCCCCATAAATTTAAAACCTTAAATGGAAAAAATTATTGATAGAGTCCAGCTGTGGAACTCACTCAAGAAAATAATAGGTAACCTGAATAGTTCTGTATGTGGTGAAGAAAATGAAATTGGGATTTAAAACTTTCCACTAAAGAAAACTCGAGACCCAGTTGCCTTTCACTGGCAAATACAATCAATGAAGAGTTAATGAAGAAATAATATCAATTCTATGCAAACTCTGCCAACAAATTAAAGAAGACAGAATGCTCCCAATTCATTTAATGAAGTCAGTGATATAATATCAAAACAAGTAAAATAGATTACCAGAAAGAAAACTAAAGACATAGATACAAAAATCCTCAAGAAAATATTAGCCAATCAAAACTAGTAACATGTGAAAATGATAATATATTATGTCTAAATTTAATTTATCCTGAGAATATAAGGTTGTTTTAATGTTCAGAATGAATTGGTGCAATTCTCCATATCAACAAGTTAATGGACAAAATCCTGTATGATTATCTTAATAATTAGATACTGCATCAATTCATGATAAAGATACCTCAGCAAATTAGGAATCGAAAGAATTTCCTCAACCTGGTAAAGGGCAGATATAAATATTCTATGGCTAACATTGTACTTGAGGATGAAAAGCTGAATGCAAGCAAGAATGTCAAAAAGTCAGAAAAAGTAAATAAAAGGAATGCAGATTGAACAGGAAGAAATAAAGTTCTCCATATTTACAAATTAAATTATTTTCTATGCAGAAAATCTCAAAATCTACCAAAAAAAAAAAAAGGGAAACCCTCCTTGAACTGATAACCTTGAGCTAACAAAGTCACAGGATTCAAAATCACTATAAAAAACAATCATATTTCTGTATTCTATTAATAATTTGAAAGTGAAATTATAAAAAGCACTATTCACAATAGCACTATGAAACATGAAATGCTTAGGTGCAAATCAAACAATATGTGCAATGTCTATGGTGAAAACCTCCAAAACACTGACGAAAGTAATTATAGATCCTAATAAGTAAGGACACTGCGTTCAATGGTAAAAATCCCTGTCAGAATCCTAGCAGGTTTTTTTTTTTAAGTCAGCAAGCTGATTCTAAAATCTATTTGGAATGATAAAGGAAATAGAAAAGGGGAAAAAAATAAATAGAAATGAAGTTGAGGACTCAGACTACCTGATTCAAGAACTACTAAATATCTACAGTTATCAAACAGTGTATTACTTAAAAAAAATAGCTGCATATATCTATGGGAAAGAATAAGTCATCTAAAAAGTAAATAGTCAGTTGAAGTTTCACAAAAGTGCTAAGGTAATCCAATGAGAAAAAAAATTTGGCCTTTCCAACAAATGAAAAGTTACACATCCATTTAAAAGCAAAAAGAAACAAAAGATCATTGGCCCATATCTTGGCATAAGCCTTGGAGATTAATTAAAAAAAAAAAGGGAAGAGATTCACTTTGTACAATTAGAAAAATAACAACTGCTTGGTGAATTGAAGCATGGAAATTGAAGCCGAGGAAATACTGGAATTAGTTAAATCTTTTGACTGAGGAACATCATAAACTTTATAATAGAGGATGTGGGGAAAAGGGTACACTCATACATTGCTGGTGGGGTTGCAAGTTGGTGCAGCCACTCTGGAAAGCAGTGTAGAGATTCCTTAGAAAACTTGGAATGGATCCACCATTTGACCCAGCTACCCCACTCCTTGGCCTATCCACAAAGGACTTAAAATCAGATTAGTACAGTGATGCAGCCACATCAGTGTTCATAGCTGCTCAATTCACAATAGCTAGATTGTGGAACCAACCTAGATGCCCTTCAATAGAGGAATGGATAAAGAAACTGTGGTATATATACACAATGGAATATTACTCATCCATAAAGAAGAATAAAATTATGGCATTTGCAGGTAGGTAAATGGATGATGTTGGAGACTGTCATGCTGAGATTAGCCAACCCCCAAAATCCAAAGGCCGAATGATCTCTCTGATAAGTGAATGATGATACATAATGCGGGTGGAAGGGAGGCAAGAATGGAGGAAGGATAGATTGCATAGAGGGAAGGGAGGGGTAGTGTCAGGGTGGGGGGATAAGAATAATAACAGAATGAGACAGACATCATTGCCCTGTGTACATGTATGAATGCACAGATGGGGTGACTCTACTTTGTGCACTACCAGAGAAACAGCTTTACTCCATTTGTGTACAATGAATCAAAATAAATAAATTAAAAAAATAAACTTTATAATATTGATTTTTTTTACTAGCTTATTAAGCATCGTATTGTTCATAGAGTACTTTGTTAGATTGGGGGGCATTGTGAAGTCCTGTTGAGGGAATCACAGATAAACAGTAACAAAATAAGTGTTAAGTACTACCTTATTAGTATGAAGAGAATCCAGAGGAGGGAGCAGCAAATGCCACACTCATCCTGAAGGGGCTTCCTACCTAGCCCCCTGAGCTCTGAGTGCAGAAGAGGACCAAGAACTGGAGTATTCTGAGCAGTAAATAATATTAATTGACACTCTGCCCCTTTTAAAACTGAGAAATTGTTGTTAATTTGATAGCTAAAATCCAATATGGGATCTCTTCCACCTGCTGCAGCTTTAATCTGTGATGGTTATCTCAGACTCAGAGAATAGACAAAGCAAAGGAACCTGATGTGGTTTCCTTTTACCTTTCCTTTTTGCTGTCACTTGATCTATCTTAAAATGAGTAGTCTCTCTCTTGCCCTAGCACTCGCCATTCTGTGTAGTCTGTCACACAAAGAAATCAGCCAAAGAGTTTTTTCAAAAAGTTCTAAAACTGTAGGAGTGAAAGATTTTTTACCCCCATAGAGGAATCTCCATACTCCATGCACCCACCTCCCGTGGGTTTCTAATGCACATTGTCATCTCTCTTTGAAGGATTATCTGTTGCAACGTGTTCTCACACTTTCCTTAAGTACTCTTATTCTCCTCCAGTCTTCTATCACATAGCTAGAGCGTTGGTGGAAATTGCTTTTCCATAAAAAGAACTATGCCACCTACTCTTCAAATGCCACCGATTAAGAAAATCATTGATCGATTTTTTTCCCTTGGGAATAAATGAGACTTTCCCCTGAGAGTGGAAAAAATGAAATAATGGGATGTAAAGAATGAAGATGACTGTGTGTTATGAGGAAAATGTTTATGCAGTTGCCATGGAAACAACATGTAGTCATTCAAAACAGGAGCTTATATCTCAGTATTTGTCAAATATAAATAAGATATGGTTTGCATTTATTCTCTGTCTTGGCCTAAATTTAGTCTGACACATATGGTTATGTAAAATATGTTCCTGCTTTAGTATATTTGCTTAATGCTTGCAAGAATCTAGCAATACATGGGCTGCTATGATTTAAAATCGTATACTTGAGTCATAGAAGTAAAATTAGGAAGCAACTCTCAGCAAATAATTCCTAAAAACAAATGGCAATATATTCACAGTGCCCATTGCTGGGTTCTCCTGTGACTTTCAAAATTAACAGAACTTATTAATTTTTCTTAGTTGAAATGTATTCATAGTGTTAGACATAATGGTACAAACTAATTCTTTGTGAGTGATGTCAAATATAGAAAATGCATAGTTTGATAGTTTATTCTTATTTAACACATGTGATTTCATTTCTCAAGTGGAATAAGGCACAATAGACCATGTTTCTGTATGGCTATTAGATTTTTCTGTCAAAAAACATCAGTTGCCTTCAATTTCTTACTTTATAAGTGAGGCGTGATAGAAATCTTGAGAGACATACATGAGTTTTAAGGATTTGGAGAATTTGACAAAAATATTCAGAGCTTGCACTTTCATCAGTAACTAATTCTAAAGATAATATAGAAAATGCAAACCCTGTACACTGCTACTGCCTTTTAATGGGGACACTAAGTAGAACAATAGGAGAATCTAAAAACAATTAGAATAGGCTTCTTTCTTAGAAAACTGTTATCAACTTAACTGCAGTACCTTATCCGTTCATACCAACTTTGTTAGCCATTTCATAGCTCATTGGTTTATCACCCTATGTATTTTCTCTTCTCTTAGATTTGCATGAAGACAAGCACTTAGTGAGAAGATAGCCTAGAGGCATAATGTCTTTTTAAAGCAGTAATTGCTTATAGTCCAATAAATGTAACAGTAATTTAATGAGACCAAATAGCTACACAGATTGAACAGTAGGAAAAGGCTAAGACTTTTCAGAGCAGATAAATTTTAAGTCAGAGTTGAAAGGTTAAAGATTTTTCTATTTTTGATGATTTTAAAATTTTAAATATATATACCCTTTAATCCATAAATTATATTTCCAAGAATTTATCTTAAGGAAATAAAGATATATGCAAAGATTGTGGAGAATGTTTACTAAATGCTGTTTATAATAGAGAAATACTGAAAACAAAGGAATGGATTAATAATTTTAGGATACAGAAAATGAAAATATATAACCATTTAAACAGCGTTATAGAGGAATATTTACTGATATTGTAAAATATTTGTGATGCTCAGTGACAAAAAGCCGAAATTTGAAATGATATTAAATCTATAGATCAGTTTGAGGAAAATTGACATCATTACTATGTTGGATCTTTTAAACAAAGAACACTGTATGTTTCTCCATTTACTTAGGCTTGACTTTTTTTTATTAGTGTTTTATATTTCTCAACATATAGCTCCTGTACCTGTTTTTTTAGATTTATATACAGGGGTTTTTCTGTTTTTGAGATAATCTGATATTTTTAAATTTACAATTTCCATTAATATATTGCTTGTATATAGAGATGCAGTTGATTTTTGTATGGCAGCCTTGTATCCTACAATCTTCAAAAAATAATTTTTAAAAAATAATCTTTAAAATATTATTTTGTAGATTCTTTGGGATTTTTGTGTGCGTAATCATGCCATATACAAATAGCACAGTTTCATTTCTTCCTTTCCAATCTGTATATCTTTTATTTATTTTTCTTGCCTTTTTACATGAAACGTGAGTGTAGGTCTCCCTACCTTGCTACCTTCTTTGCAGAAAAAGTCAGTCTTTCACAATTATATGATGCTACCTATAGATCTTTTTTGAAGATTCCTTGAATCATGTGGTAGAATTTTTCCCTTCTACTCCTAGTGTGCTGAGCATTTTCATTATGGTGGATGTTGGCTTTTGTGAAATAAATTTTCTGTATCAATTGATGCAATCATGTGGATTTTCTTCTTTGAGCTGTTAATAGATTTATTGTTTAATATTGAACTTCTATTCCTGAGGTGAACCCCACTTGGTTGTATACATTATTCTTTTTACATATTACTGAAAAATCTCAGGGGTTTTATGTTTATGATGTAGGGATATTCGTCTATAGTTTTGATTAATTGATATTTTATATTCATTTACTTGGTTTGGGCATCAAGGTAAAGCAGATCTCATAAAAGTATTTCTGTTTGATTTCTGGGATAGATTATCCAGAATTAGTGTAGTTACTTCTTTAAACGTTGGGTAGAATTTGCTAGTGAAACCATCTAGTCCTAGAGATTGCATGTAGTAGGGTCAAAAGGGAGAGAGATTATTTGGTTTGGTTGGTTTTTTAATTCTCTCAGTGCAAAGATTTATTTATAGAGTAGTTTTAAGTTCACCGTAAAGTTAAAAGTAAAGTACAGAGATTTCCCATACATTCCTGCCCCACCCATGCACAGCCTCCATCATTATTGACATCTCTGTCAGATTGGTACATTTGTTATAATGAGTTTATATTGACACATCATAATCACTTGAAGTCCATAGTTTACATTAGGGATTTGCTCTTGATGAAGAACATTCTGTGGGTTTGGACAAGTGTATAAGAAGTAGCCAGCCAGGCATGGTGGCACATGCCTGTAATTTCAGCAGCTCAAGAAGCAGAGGCAGGACGATTGAAAGTTCAAAGCTAGCCTCAGCAACTTGGTGAAACCCTAAGCAATTTAGCAAGACCCTTTTTTAAAAACGGGGGAGGGGTTAGGGATGTGGCTCAATGATTAAGCACCCCTAAGTTCAGTCCCTAGTACAAAAGAAAAAAAAGTATTTACCAATATAGTATCATTTAGAATATTTTCTGCCCTCTCTTCTCTACCCTTCAATCTCCCCTTCCCTTCAATTCCTAGAAATCATTGATATTTTTACTATTTGCATGGTTTGGCCTTCTCTGGAATGTCTTATATTTGGAATCATATAATATGTAGCCTTTGCAGGTTGACTTATTTCACTTAGCATAATATGCATTTAAGTTTTCCATCTTTTCATGACTTAATAGCTGTTGGGTTGTTTGTTTTTTTTCAAGTGCTAAGTAATATTCCATTACTGGGATATACTAAAGTTTATCCATTAACTACTGAGGGACATCTGTGGTTGCTTCCATGTTTTGGCAATTATGAATAAAATTACTATAAATATTCATGTTCAGGTTTTTGTATGTACTTCAGTTTTTTGTTTTTATTTGTTTATTTTTGCTTTATGCAGTACTGGGGGATTGTATGCACTACCAAGGGCCTCATACATGTTAGGCAAGTGCTTTACCACCAAGCTGCACCCCCAGCTCCTGGACATCAGTTTTCAACTCTTTTGGGAACATGATTATTGGGTCATATGGTAAGAATATATTTAGATTTTTAAGAATCTGCCAAACTATCTTTCAGCCTGACTATACCATTTTGCATTCCCACCAGTAATGAATAAAAGTTTTTGTTGCTGTATATCCTTGCCAGCCTTTGGTCTTTTATCATTAAGAACTTTGGCCATGGGCTGGGGTTGTGGCTCAGTGGTAGAGTACTTGCCTAGCATGTGTGAGGCACTGGGTTCAACTCTCAGCACCACGTAAAAAAAAAATGAATAAATAAAGGTACTGTGTCCATCTACAACTAAAAATTGAAAAAAAAAAAAACTTTGGCTATTCTAATAGTGTGTAGTGGCATCTTGTTTTATTTTGCATTTCCTTGGTAGCATCCTTTCCATACAGAGCATCTTCTGTTTTTTCTTTTTTTTGTACTGGGGATTGAACCCAGGGGCACTCCACCACTGAGCCACATCCCCAGCCCTATTTTGTATTTTTATTTAGAGACAGGGTCTCACTGAGTTGCTTAGGGCCTCGCTAAGTTGCTGAGGCTGGCTTTGAACTTGAGATCCTCCTGCCTCAGCCTCCCAAGTGCTGGGATTACAGGTGTGCGCCACAGAGCATCTTTTGAATAATGCTTACTTTTGTATTATCTTTGATGAGGTATAAATGGGTTTTGGTCTACTTTTTAATCAGGAGGTTTTATTATTAAGAGTTAAGAGTTCTTTGTATATTTTGGATAGTGGTCCTTTTTCTGATATGACTTTTGCAGATATTTTCTACCATTGTGTGTTGAAGTTCTCATTCTCTTCACAGTATGTTTTGCTGAACAGGAGTTTTTAATTTTTAATGAAGACCAGTTTATCAGTACTTTCTGCAATTAATCATATCTTTGGTGTCATAGTCTAATAAGTCATCATCAAACCCAAAATTAACTAGACTTTCTGCAGTGTTTGTTGCCTTCTAGATGTTTTATAGTTTTTGCATTTTACAGTTAGGTCTAAATCATTTTGATGTATGTTTTGTGACGTGTCTACAGTTTCTGTGTAGATTCACTCTTCTGCATGGGGATATACAATTATTCCAGCATCATTTGTTGAAAAGAATATATTTTCTCCATTATATTCCTGTTGCTCCTTTCCAAATCATCAGTTTACTGTATTTGTGGGTCTTTTTGGGGGTTTCCAGTTCTGTTCTGTTGATTTTTTTTTTCTTTCTTTTTTTTTTTTAATTTTATTTTGGCTAGTACCACATTGTCTTGATTACTGAACTTTTGTAAGTCTCACTGTCTCATAATGTCAGTGCTCCAACCTTATTCTTCTCCTTCAATATTATATAAGTTATTCTGGATCTTATGCTTCTTCATATAAACTTATTATGATTTAGATCTTAGATGTCCCCCAAAGGTGCTAAAGGTTTTGTCTTTAGAGCTGGTGGCATACTTTTTGGAGGTGGTAGAAACTTTAGGAGGTGGGCCCTATTTGGAGAAAGTAGGTCACTGGGGGCATGCCCTCAAAGGGTGTCTCTTTGTCCTGCAGTCCCTCCCCATCTGCCTCCCAGCCATGAAGTGAACTCCTCTGATCAACCATGTGCTCCCCACCATGATGTTCTATTTTGGCAAAGGAGCAAAGCAATGGGACCAAGTGACCATGAACTGAAACTTCTGAAGTCATAAGCAAAAATAAATCTTTTTTCCTTTAAATTGATTCCCCCAGGTATTTCGTCACAGTGATGAAAAGTCGACTGAAACGGAACTGTAGAGTTCATTTGACGAAATCCACAGTTTAACGTAGGTTTTTAATTGGGATTGCATTAAATCCATAGATGAAGTCGGAAAGACCTCACATCTTAACAATATTGAATTTTTCTATTCATAAATATGGAATATCCATTTAATTCTTTGATTTCTTTCATCAGTGTTTTGTGATTTTCCTCATATAAATCGTGTACATATTTTGTTAGACTTTCCCTAAGTATTTAATTTTTAGAGATGTTGATATAAATGATTCTCTGTATCTGCCTTGCTCTCCAGTTTTGCAGGTAGCATTTTGCCCTGTGACCTCACTTCTCTTACAGATCTGAGAAGTTATTGATTTTCCAGTTAGTTCAACTTTTTACCTGTCAGGGCAGCTCTTTACCAGTTGATCTGGAAACTGTAACCTCTTGTGAAAGGTCTTTAACTACAAAGTCTATTTCTTTCATAGCTATACTGCTATTTAAGTTATCGAGTCTACCTTGGGTGAATTTAGATAATTAGCAATTTTAATGAATTGAGCTTTTATCCAGTTTGTCAAATTTAAGTTTGTAGAGTTGTTCCAAGTTTTCTCTATCTTTTTCTAAGTGTTTTCAGGTCTGTAGGTGTATCTTACTTTTCATTTCTATGATATTGGTAATTTATATCTTTTTCTTATCAGTCCATTGCTGACATTTTAACTGGGGGTATTTGGTTTTTTGTTATTGAGTGTTTGGATTTCTTATATGCTCTGGATGTTAACCCCCTCTCAGCTGTATAGTTTACAATTTTTTTTTACATTCTGTGAGTTGTCTCTGATGATTGTTTCCTTTGCTGTGCATAAACTTTTTAATGTGATTGTGTTGTAGTTTTTAGTGTACAATCTTGCATCTCCTTGGTTAAATTTATTCCAAAGCATTTTATTCTTTTTGATGCTAGTGTAAATGGAATCGTTTTCTTCCTTTTCTTTTCAGGTTGCTCATTGATAGTGGAAAGACAATTAACTGATTTTTGTTTGTTGATTTTTTTTTGGTGGGGGAGGGGGGTACCAGGGATTGAACTCAGGGCCACTCAGTCACTGAGTCACATCTGCAGCCCTTCCTGCCTCAGCCTCCCAAGCCACCAGGATTATAGGCATGTGCTACTGTGCTTGGCTTGTTAGTTGATCTCATATCCTGAAACTTTGTTCAGTTCATTTATTAACTCTAATATTTTCTTGTGTATGTGTGAATTCTTTATAATTTTCTGTCAGATCATATAATGCACAAATAAGGATAATTTTACTTTTTCCTTTCTGATTTGAATGCCTTCTTTTTCTTTCTTCCCTAATTTGCTGTAGCTAGAATATCCAGGACTGCACTGAATTGAAGTGGTAAAGTGGGAGTCCTTATCTCATTCCTGATCTTATAGAGGACGTTTTAGTCTTTCATAATTTGGTGTAATAGCTGTGTATCATACATATTTCACTGACACCCTTAAGCTATGAGAATTCCACTTTCTCCACATCCTTTCCGTCCTTTGATATTGTTATACTTTATCATTTTAGCCATCATAGTTGGTGTGAATTGATATCTAATTGGGATTTTAATTTGCATGTCACTGATGACTAATGACATCAAACACTTTTATGTGTGCTTATTGGCCACAGAATTTGTTTTTGAGGGGCTCTTTTACATTGAAAGTCAATATTAGATCATTTATCATGTAAATGTATATTGAATTCAGATGAAGTCAAGACCTTCAGTGTTTGTTTAGTTTAGACCTGTAAGAAGTTGTTGTCAGTTTTACTATTATTACTGCTGTGGATTGACTTTTATAATAGGGATTTGAAAAATAAAGTCCTATTATGTACTGTATATGCTTATTAGTAATTTATAAGCACTTGAGTGGTTGTTTTGTTTCTTCAATTTTTGGTACTAAGGATTGAACCCAGGAGCATTTTACCACTGAATTACACTCCCAGTTCCTTTTATTTTTCATTTGGAGACAGGGTCTTACTAAGTTACTGAGGCTGGCCTCGAACTTGCCATCCTCCTGCTTTAGCCTCCCTAGTCACTGGGATTATAGGCATGTGCCATTGCACCTGGCTCACCTAAATGTTGGAGAAAATGTTTTTGCTAGTGTTGAAATGATAAAGTATTAGGGTTGTATTTAGAAATGAATTAAAACTTTTAAAGAATTCAGTTGATACTGCTTATCAAGAAGCTGTATTTTGCCAAGTGGCATACTGATGATTCCGAATGATATAAACAATAAAGATCTGAACATTTACTTGTCAGGAAATGTGTCTTACTGTGTTTTGCTAATGATCTAAGCATCCCTGGAAATAAAGCTGTATCCAGCTGGATGTGATTAGATCATGGATGGGAGATGCTAAAATTTCTTTAATTCCTGGGATCCTCAGCTTTCTAGTTATTCTGCTCATTTCCTGCAACTTTAAAAGTGCTGGTCTATTTCTCACTAAATATTCAAATGAATACAAACAAACATATAATCAGTTTGCTATTGTTTTTACTTTCTGATTTGGAAATGAAGTATTGAAGAATGATTCAAAATTCTTATGATAGCCTATAGATTGGTCTTTGTCAAATGTATTGAAATAAGAATGAAAAAAAACCCCAGGAGGTTCCATAAAATGTGACAGAAAAACTCCACAAATCTCAGTCACAATCAGTTTGGAACTGGTATGACAGTTCCTATAATTTGGAATTAAATTTTAGTCATTGTAAGATTTTAGCATATGAAGGGAAGTACTGTTTTATTTGATGTCCTTTTTTAATAGCATATTATTTGTCTGCTTACTTTCATGTGGCTTGAGAAGAACTAACTTTATTAAGCATTTGCTGTCTGCCTTTCCAGCTGCTAGTCTCTCTTCTTACATTCTCTCTAGTCTTCATCACAATCTTGTATATCCAATTCTGAAGAAACTAAGGATCCAGGAAATCAAGAAACTAGGACTCTTCTCTAAGATCACAGAGCTTAGTAAGAGGTGATTTTAACTCAAATTTATCTGATCCCAAAACCTGCAGGTTTTCAACTGTGCTAGTGTTTTGTACCCTATTCCAAGTAAAATAAAATTTCTGAGGTTAGATGATGTTTGAGCAGCTGCTCAAGTCAGTAATATGCAACTACTGTTAGAAATCACTGGATAAATATTCCATGCTTACTATTTTGCAATTGCACTTCAGTAGAAAGAATAGTATAGTGAAAACACACATTTTCCTTTACAAGTACGAGCAATATTGTTCATTTCGCTTTGCCAAAGCATATCTGTTGGAAACTCCATTATAAGATGGTACATTGAGAACATACTGCAACCTCCCTTTACTACACATTCCTAAAAATAATCTTCTTTTCCTCCTCCAAAGAATATGTAGTATGAAAACATAACTGTTATAGGAAACAAAAAGCAAAATGGGCCAAAACCCATGAATAACCCCAGAAAAAGGAACTGGAATGCAGATGAGAACTAGAAAATATGCATAGAAGTGGAATGTTATAAAAGCTATGAGTGACTAAAGGGGTACTTCATGTTTAGCCTGCTGGGCAAGCAGATGTGTGAATCTACCTCTCCCTGCCATTATTTTTCCTTGCTATCTAAGGTGCAAAAACAGGAATGTTGTTGTCGATATCAAAAAAGGACAGGAAAAATCCAGTGGCACATTTTGCCCCCCTCCCCACCACCCCACACCTAGTCCTGCTATACTTACATCAGTCATAGACTGATATTTCTAAAGTCCAAACAAAAATAAACTCACAACTTATAATCACAAACTATTTGAAGAAAACTAATATGAAGGAGGACATTAAACTATACAAAAGGAAAAACTAACCCAGGATGAGACTTAATAAAGAAAGCAGATCAGGATTTAAGAATTCTCAAAGACATGCCAAATGACTCTGTATTCCTTGCAAAAGAGAATTTAGGGTTTTTTGAATGAACAGTTCAAAAAGACAGAATAACTAGGAAGCAAAAGGGGTAAGTTGAGCGACATTGAAAATAGGAAAGAAAGAGTGGTAGTCCTATAATTATATTGATAATTATACTTTTCACAACAGTACTGGAGCAAAAAGACAGTGCAATAGATCTTCAAAATTATTGGGAAAACTAATTTTGATTGTAGAGTTCAGTACCTCCCCAAATTATATATAAATATATATGTTTGAATAGAGCAATTAACATGCTTGATTTAATAGATATACAGAGACAAACATTTATTTCAAATATACAGGAGACATTCACAAATTTTATCAGATATTAATAACATCTAAAGAAATTTTAAAAGAAAATTATACAGTCATGTTCACAGACCACAAAAGGTAAAACTGGAAATTTAAAAAACTAAAACCCTTCTAATTTCTAGGAATAAGACAAAAATGGAATTAATATTTTAGACATTAATGATACCAAGAGCCCCACACATCAAAAACTGTGGGAATGTTGTTGAAATTTACTCAATAAATGATCATTTTTAATTCATTTGTTAAAATGTTAGAGAAAATTAAACTTTTAATCATTTTACAGCCCTCTTATTTCACCTTACAGAAATATTTTAGGATTAGTAATCTCTTCTGATGAAAAAAATGCATTCTCTTAAAAGTATTTTTACACTTTTATAAGTGTTAACTTTTTCTTTCTGTTCAACTAAATAAAATTCTCCTTATTTTTAAATTATAGCATTATATAGATATATGGTCTATATATTAAATCAGTTTATTAATTGCTATATTGAAACATATACACATATATATACTTTTTCCCACTTTGTTCTGTAACTTTCTCAAGATGCAAAAATCTCCCACTGTGGTAGTGGCTTTTATCAATTTTTGTTTGTTTTCTCTTTTGCAAGTCTTGGGGTTGAACCCAGGACCTTGCTCATGCCAGGCAAATGCTCTACCACTGAGCTACATCCCCAGTCCCAAGTTGTGTGTGTGTGTATGTGTGCGTATACTGGTTAGCTTTTTTTCTTTATGTCAAAATTTCAAAATTTAAAAAATTCTTTACTATAATTTCAATATCTCTGTAATTCTATCTATATTCATCCATTTATCTCCACATGTATCTAGATGTATAGAATGATACTCAACCAATGTTAATATTTTATTTCTGAATACTGGAATACTGGTTAATTTGTTGTATTTACTATTTTGTATTCCTTTTTTTGAGACAGCATCTCATTATGTTGCCTATGCTGGCTTATCAGACTCCTGGGCTCCAGGGATCCTCCTGTCAAAGCCTCTCCGGTACCATGAGCCACTGCAATCAGTTATTTTGTGTTGTTATATACTATATTTTAGTTTTATAAAATTTAGGTTATTTGCTTAATTAAAATAAGTGAATTAAATAGTTGCATTAAAGATTTGAGAATGATAAAACAGTTTGATGAAAATAAAGAACCAAACTAAAAAAGGATAAAAGAAATCTAATAGCAGTGTAGATTAAAGATATGTTAACAAAAGATAAATAAAATTGATACGTCTTCACAAGTCTGAAAAATAAAATGTACTAATCAATTATTAGAAATTAAAAAGGGGAGGGCTGGGATTGTAGCTCAGTGGTAGAGTGCTTGCCTCGCACATGTGAAGTACTGGGTTCAATCCTCAGCACCACATAAAAATAAAGATATTGTGTCCATTTACAACTAGAAAATATTTTTTTTAAAAAAAGGAAGCATGACTAAAAATACAAAGATTTGTAAAATAATAACTCTGGACAAGTTTATACTCTTAAATGTGAAAGCCTAGACATAAATGGGTAATTTTCAGGAAAGTGTGATTTATTCAGATTGCCACAAGGAAACCTAACAACCCTGAATTGTGTAGTAATTATGAGAAAGAACTGAAGAGAAGTTTAAAATTGTGTGCCTACAATGGCACAGGTTTTTATAAACTCGCATCATGTTTAAAAAAGTAGGACCCTACCCAATTGGCTTTCTGATGCTAATGTAACAGTAATACCAAAACCAGAGAAATGCATATGGAAAAAAAAAAAGGAGAAGAAGCAGAAAGGAAGAAAGGAAAACTATGAGTCTTTTTCACTTATGGTGATAAGATTAAAAAAATCATAAATAAAATATTAGCAAATTGAGTCCACCAATGTATTGTTTACAGAGAATTTATCCTAGGAATGAAAGTGTGGTTTTGAGCATTATAAAATCTATCTATCTAATTTACTTTGTTAGTTTATAAAGATAAAACTATGCAATCATCTCAATAATGCCCCTAAAATGCATTTAGTAAAGTGCAACAGTATGGTTTGGGCATAGAGAAAAATGACTAGATCAATAGAACAGAGTAAACATTCTGAGATTGGCCTGAGTATATCTAACAAAGTGAATTATAAATGTGGTATTTAGAATCAATATTTTAAAAATTGACTACTCAATAAATGGTATGTATTTAGAAAAATCTCTCATACCATTCATAAAAACATGTTCTAAATGTAATAAAAATCCAAATATAAAAAACACTTGTAAATGTTAGAGGTGTTATTTATGACCATGAGTATAAGGAATATCTTCTTAAGTGAGATATCAGGCTCAAAATTCATGAAAAATGAAAAGTTGATAAATTTAGATATACCAAAATAAAAACTTTCTTATAACAATATACCTTTAATTAAGTTAAAAATATAAGTGCCAGACTTTAAAAACTATTTTCATTGGGTCAAAGAAAGTATTTATATCTATCTATAATGAGAAAAACAAAGTAAGGAAGGAAAATGGGGAGAGAATATGAGTAAGGAATTAATAGAAAAGAAAGGAATTAATATTGGGAAAGATGCTTAATCTCACTAGTAGTCAAGATAGGTGAGTTTTAAAAACAATAAAACTATTTTATTTTATTTTATTTTTTATTTTTTTCCAACTGAGTTAGTCTCTTTTTATTCTTTCAGTAATCTCTTCCAGGGTTAACTACTTCCGCTGTAGGTGATGCAGTGTGTAAGGCTCCACACTTCAAATGTTGGCACTGCTATGAGCATGGTCTTTCCCTTTATTACAAGTCAGAATTAGAACTTTGATTCTTGTTTTTTATATTCCGGTTGCAGAAGTAGTTTTCACTGCAGGAGTTATCTGAAGACAGTCAGCTTTCTAATGGTGGCCTACACCAGGCTCTAGCTTCTCCAGGAACACTACAGGTTGGATTTAGTTTGAACATGTATTAAACTAAGAGAACTTCTCTCAAGTGAGTTTAAATTCACTTCATTTTTAGACAACCTACATGACATGTTTTTTTTTTAAAAAAACAATGCCTCTACTCCAAATAAATCACGGTCAAACTAAATGTGCTCAAGATGATATCAGTTCCATTTGTCTTAAGTCCTGGTGTTGTGTGGATGACAAGCAGCAGCCAGTTATGATGACAGATGATAGATCCAAAGTAACTGCCAAATTTGTTAACATTTTTCCATTTCTAAACCATCCTTAAAGAAAATCATATATGGGGTCACACCATCCTCACGGTAGTCCAGGAGAGGGACCATGCCATCTGGATTCATGTTTTCACCAATAAAGAACTGGTAGTTTTTGAAATTAGCAAGGATGTGCTTGATTTGTTCTGCAGCCCCTGTCATAAAAGGTTTTACTCTCTCTGGTCTCCGTTCTTCAAGTTTGCCTTTGATTGATTTCATGTAATCTTTGATGTACTTCTTATATGCTTCTTTTGTGAAGCTGGTTTCCTTCAAGTGATGGTTCATGACAATATCAACATCAGTGATTACTGTGCTTTCGGTACCTTCACCCTCGGGTCCTTCAGCAGGGGCATTTCCACCAATGAGCGAGTAATTAATGTTACTCTCTGTCCTACTGACCATCTTGCTCTCCATCTCCAGACAGAGCCCGCCCGCGATCTCCGGGATCTTGTAAATGTCGGATAACATCTCATCATGGCTGATGAGGTCCCCATAGATAATCATGATGGCGACTGGAGGGAGACGGCGGCGGCGCTAGCTTTTTAGCAGGAGCCCAGAGCTCAGAGCGAGCTCGGTGCAGCCGGAGCAGCGCTCCGGGGGAGGGGGGAGCGGGAGGAAAAGCAATAAAACTATTTTAATGTCTCAGATTAGAAGACATGTTTTAAGTTGATCTATCTAGTGCTAGCAAGTGCTTGTTGGAGATAACTTTTACCTGCCTCCTAATACCACTGCAGTGTTCTTTGCACTCATGATTGTTGTTCAGGTAAAGGAAAACACATGAGCCAAAACTTACATTCAAGTCAGTACATATCATATTTAGGGAATGGTTATAATGATTGGTTGAAGGGACTGAGAGAGAGAACTGAAAAGGTAAATTGAGTCAAAATCATGGAAAGTTTTGAATATCCTAACAATTAGGTTTTTATCTATGAATGTTGAGGATCCATCAAAGGTTTCTGATCCATGTGATGAGTAGTTTAGAAGGGGAGACATTTGGAGCAGGATGACCAGTTAGATGTCAGAGACAGTTGTTTAAATATGAACTAAGCTAGTGAATGTAAGCATGTCAAAGAGAAGGCAGGGGCAAAAAGCATGGAAGCAGAGTTGACCAACACAGAATCTGACATCAGGCACTTAGAAGGGACAATTTCCAGCTTGCCCTGTTTAAATTTGAAATCTATATTAGAGTTAGAGTAATAAGATTTAACTGATGGACTGGATTAGAGGAGAGGCACTGAGAGTAAGAAAGAAGAAAAAAAATTTACTCCTAGTTTTTCTTTGGGCAAGTAGATGAATGGTGGTATCTTTCACTGGAATAGGAAGACTGCATGTAAAGACACTGGCTGCCAATAATTCTTTCGAGACCTTGTTAAGTATGAGACGCCTCTTAGTCAAGACGTCAGCTGTATAAAGGAGGCTAGAATTCAAAAGAAAGGTATGGCCTCGAGATAAAATTTGAGAGGAATAAACACATAAATTTGATTGTATCCAAAGCCATGGGACTAGACAAAGTCAGGGAGAGAGAATGTAAAAAGAAGAGGGAGAAAGGCTAAGGAATGTTCATGGTCATTTCAACACTGAGAAATCTAGTATTCAAGAAGCCAGTGAAACATAATGAGAAGGAGGTGGCCAGTGATGGAGAAAGAAAACAAATAGAGTAGGGTGTCCCAGAGTTAGAGAAGGAAGTAGTCCAGGAAGGACAGACTGGCTTTGGGGGAAATGCAGTTCTTGGTGACCTTAACTCACAGAGTTTCAGCAACTGAAGGATACAAGTTCCTGGATGGAGTGGATTGAGAAGAAAATGGATAGGGAGTAATGGAAAGATCTTTTAAAAGTATTTTTGCTCTGGAAGGTAACTACACAAATGCAGTGGTGCCTAGAAGGGAACATGAGTACAAGGAGATTATGGTACATTCATATGCCACTGGGAATTATCTGGAATGGAGAAATCAGTCATGCTGAACAGAAAAGAGGTATTGCAGGAACAGTCCTTGGGAAGTCACAAGTAAATGGAATCCTGGCATTGTGTTAGTCAACTTTCTGTTGCTGTGACAAAATACCTGATATAAACAACTTAAAGGAGGAAAAATATATTTTGGCTCATAGTTTCAGAGGTTTCAGTCCTTGATCAGCTGGCTTTGGGCCTGTGGCAAAGCAGTGCATCAAGTGGGGAGTGCATGGTGAGGTAAAGCTGCTAATCTTATGGTGTCTGGAAAGCAAATAGAAAGAGAATGGGGCCTGGGTCTTAATATCCCCTCAAGGGCCTGCCACCAAATGACCTAACTTCCTCCAACTGGGCCCCACCTGTTAAACATTACACTATCTCCCAATAGCACCACACACTGGTGATCAAACCTATAGCACATGGCTTTTGGGAGACCTGTAAGGTTCAAACCATGATAGAAGGATTGACTATAAAGGAACAGTGAACACTTCTTCCATTGTAAAGCTAGAAAAGATGAAGTGTGTGAGAGAAGATTGTTAGGTTGATAAAATTCCTGAGAAGATGAGATAAAATTCATCTGGATGAATCTATTTTCCCACTAAAGTATGAGGCAAGGTTATCAGTAGCTAAGTCACATGGGGAAGGGATGTTGAATAGAGGAGACAAGTAAATTTGGGAAATTGTTATTTTAAAATGGCAAAGTAAATATGTAGGAAGAAATGACTGGATTTTGTGTCTGACAGTGTTAAGTGCCCATTTGAGATTTGTGGCAATAGATTTTAAATGAGCACAGTTGGCCCAGTTGTGTGGTTTGTTCATGGCGCTGTTGATCTGCTCAGAAGCAGACTTAGGGTAAGCTGATGGTTGAGTTGTCATTTTATAAGCAGAGGGAAGAAAGAGCAAGAGAGTGTATGAAAAATGGAAAACATAATTATTTGTAGGAACTTAGTCTGGTAAAGAGGAAGGATAAGAATAATGATTAAAGTGATAAGGGCATTGTTTTTATATCTTGCTGAAATCCAAGAATTGTTGGAGAAGGAATTATATCCTAAGCAAGGTGAATCTGATGCATGTGGGCTAATATCTGTTTTCATTAAAATTTTACATATGTCTGTTTAAACACAGGCAGAAGTAGATATGAGACAATGAATTTGTATGAGTGTATAGGAAACTATTGATCATCAAGACTTTAGTAGTAAATAGATTACCAAACAAAGGAAATGGATATAACAATTGTTCTATTATAGGTTTAGCTTTTAAAACATTAAATGAATAGCTCTTATGTTACACTTGCATGCTTTACAATTTTTGGGCAATTATATTGCTCAAATACTTAACAATACATTTATTTCTGGTATTTTTGAATCTGTATTATATATTTTAATTTGATTATTTTATGCAAGTGTGAAAGTTATACTATAAAAAATGTTTTACTGAAAAATTTCTGATTTTTCATTTTAATTTGGGCAGTTTATCAAACTAAAGATGTCATCTTCAACTTCCTCTGTTATACCTAATTTTATTCTTGAAGCTTGTTCTCAATTGAACTTTGTCTTTAATTTTAGCTGCCTTCGTTGCTTGGAAAGTCGTTTTAGTTTCCTGTATTAAATTAGTTCTGTACCTTTCTTGGAAGACTTGAAGAAAAGTGGACTGAGTAGAATAAACCTTACTCTCTTAGATTCTTTTTCATTGAAATTTACTTATATGTAGCTTTTCACAGTTTATTTCTAAGTATCATTGAAAAAAGTCATGAAATTAGTGGGGCCAATTGCAATATTTCAAACCATTGACTTTATAAGAAGGGGTAGAATGTTTTCCCCCAAATCTATTCTCAATTAATCATAGCTGTTTTATGATGAATTTGGTAGGGATTTTTTTCAAGTAACTTATATCATTGTAGATTTACAGTAATAATTAGTTGCCTTTGAATAGGTACTGTGGGATTATTGTTTATATTGTTGATGCTTTTTCTGGGAGTTTAAATCTATTTCTAAATATTAAATATGAGCAATATGGGCTGGACTTACAGAGAATACAAAGACCATAACAAAGTATCAGATCTTTGTCTTCTTGTTTATATTTTGCTCCTAATTTTGCTTTTCATTTTATACTAGTATTGCATGCCATGAACCAAATTGTGCTTCTGGCTGTTTTATACTTGTATTATACACTTTGTTTCTATCTTTTTTATGCTGTTTCTCTTCCAGCTTCTGTCCAATTCTGAGTAATCTTTCCTCAGTAAGAGTCCTCTCCAAAGCTGCCACTACATGGCATCTTTGCAGATACCTTCTTCACCCATGACAAGTAGCCTGTAATGGTACTTACAATGTTGTGTCCTATTTAAATGTTGATATATTTTACATTATTTTCTCCCTTACTTGAAATTGCTCAAGAGTAATATCTTATTTTAATAATCTTTGTGTATACACTGCTATACCAGGCAAATAGTAGTCACAAAATAATTTGTTGAATTTAAAGATCAGAAACAGCTGAAGAAAAAGAATGTGTGGCAAAAATGGTCAAGAGTAAGAAAACAGATCATGACAGAATAATGATCAGTTATTGGAGAGAAGAGAATTTTGCATTGAGCCTCATACATGGGGATACTAAAGTAAAACCAATCAGAATAGGGGCTATGAGAGTAACAAATTCCATTTTAAAATAGCAGTTTTCTTTAAATAGGTATAGATATCAGAGGAAATTTGACATTCTTTTGTGCTCTCCCTCCACCCATTATTATAGAGTTATACTTTATTTTGTTTTTTGATTGAGATAGTCTTTTCAACCACAAATGAACTAGAAACAAAAACATATCTAGTCCAGAAAACTCTTGAATGTGTTCTTAGAGTAAGGATGTCTCTGTAGGTAATAACTAGCCACAGTATGAAAGATGGTAAATGTCAATGAAGTATTCTGCCCGACAGTCTTTTTAAGAGTAGTAGAAAGGACTTAAGAAACTTCTATCTCATTTGGGACCCTGGAGATTGTTTTCTTTTCCAGATGCTTGGCAACTGATCTTTAAGTACTCTAGACTCTCTTGGAATGGTTTTCTAAGGGACTGCCTATGTCAGAATGAGGAAGTAGGTTCTGAAGGGCTGCTAGAATGAGAATCTTTGGAGTAACTTGATCATAAAAGGCTGTGCTTTCTAAGGTGCAAGTCATATCCTGAGTCATAAAGAAACCTCAGTGTATTTCCTGTTTTCCCTGCGGCAGACCCAAGTTGCCTAGAGGGGAGTACAACTGTTTAGACTATCAAATGAAGGACCTGGAACCAGGGCTGACTTCTCCCTTGGGACCTCGGTTCTTCTTTGGCTTTCAGGGGCTCATAAAAATGTTTTAATGTCTTTTAAAATCAGAAGAAAAATATCATTTAGTGTTGAACAAAACGTTTTAATATGTGACATTAACATATTTGTCATACCAAAGCAATCAAAATGCAATTTTTAAATATTTTTCTGGAGGAAGACAAAAGTGTCCACAAGCACACAAATGTCATTAATGGGGTCCTGCCTAAGACCTATTCATCCTCTTCGGGTTGGTGTTAGACTGTGAAAGAGCCACAACTTCTGGGCAGATGTGAGATATTTTAATCCCATTGTTCTCTCTCTCTGCCCTCAGTTTCTTCATCTATATGATGAGTTTGGATCAGGCAACCTGGTAAAGTCTATGCAAGTCAGACTTTCTTTTTTTAAACTTTTTTTGCAGTCATAAATGGACAGTATGCCTTTATTTTATTTGTTTATTTTTATGCAGTGCTAAGTATTGAACCCAGTACCTCACACTTGCTAGACAAGTGCTCTGCCACTGAACTATATATAGCCTCAGTATAGTAGAATGATATATAATGATATAGTATAATGGTAGTATAATGTAACTGGTAAAGATTTGAGGTAGCACAATGTCTTGTATGTTGTAACTGCCCAACATATGTTGATGTATTGGGTAAAATGATGTATATGGAACATTAGCTTATTTTTTTCATCAAGAGAGAAATATATTTACTAGAAAAACTATTAAACTAGGAGAGTTTTTTCCTTATTTATTCTTTACAGGAAAATACCATAAAATATTTTGGAAATGGTTATATCTCAAAGTGTTTAAATTTCATTTCTACAAATAGTCAGATTCTGAAGATTAAGCCTAGAGCTCTTTAAATTATGTTTCTACTTATATAGTTTTACCTTTCTCTAATACAACATATGTGTTATATTACTCTATTAGAGCAATATTTCTCTTCTTCTTCTGCCTGTAAATTGTCTATTTTTGATTGTCTATGTGCTTTTGTATCACTTTTACTACCCCCACCCTCTTATCTGCTTAGGGATTTCATACTGATGGAAAGTGGGAAGATTTAGTGGATGCCTGCAAAATCTATAGTTCAAAAGAAATTTGTTGAAAAACAAGCACAGTCATATGCCACATAATGATGTTTCTGACAGTGACAGACTGCATATATGGCAATGATCCCATAAGATTATATTGCCTAGTGATGTCCTGACCTTCTCAGTTTGTGGAACACTCTATGCAACTAACAACACATTTCTCAAGGTGCAGCCCTGTCATTAGGCCATGTATGACTATATTACAAAATGACAAAGAAATTGCTTCTAGATTGTACTGATTTTCTTTATCCAGTCTAGTAATAAGTATACGTTCTCAGGCTGAAGATGTAGTTCAGAAGTAGTGAACCTGCCCAGCATGAGCCAGACCCTGGGTTCAATCCCCAGTACTGAAAACAAAACAAAACAAAACAAACAAACAAGCAAAAACCCCACATTCTCCCCTTTTGGTGTACTTTAGAAACACCTGAACTGCTTCTTAAAAATAAAGATGTTTCAGCTCCATCTCAAACCTGCTGCCTTAGGATTTATGGGGATATAGTTCATGTGTCTGTATTTTGAAAAAGATCCCAGATGATTGTGAGAAGCACTAAAGGTTGAGAACTACTGCAGTGTAGTAAAATAGAGAAGCAGACTCTGGAGTTAGATATATCTGGGTCCAGAGTTCAGATCTGCCATGATCCAGGTGTATGATCCAGACCTAAGTCAAGGGTACAGGTCACATTACTTTATCTCTCTGAGCTTTAGTTTCCTTGCTATAAATAGGAATGGCAATATTTTATAAAGTAGTGGGGGAGATTAAAGGCGATAGTAAATGAAAAGTACTTGCCGTACACTAAGTGGCAACTTTTGTTATTCCAGTAGAATGAAATCTTCCTAAGTTTTCATCTTGAGGTGTTTTACAGAGATCCTTTTTCTACATCCAAAGGAATGTTTATGTAGAACTTCCTCAAGATACCTTTATATATATATATTTTTTTTAACTTTATTTTATTTATCTATTTATTTATTTATTTATTTATTCATTTGTTTTATGTGGTGCTGAGGATCAAATCCAGTGCCTCACATGCACTAGGCAAGTGCTCCACCATTGAACCACAATCCCACCCTTTCAAGATACCTTTTAATTAAAGTGATTTACTTTGGGCATTGAACTTTCCTCAAGTTTACATTTGGACTACTCAGAACATAGTGGCAGAGAAAGTAGGAAGCCTCTTGGTCTTCATTCAGTTCCTTAGCATCTTCCGAGTAGCTGATTATTTCTGGAGTCAGTTTCAAAGTTATTCTTTTTATTTTAAAAACAGGTATATGGATGTGTCATGAACTTGGGACAAAACTTACTAGTTGCAAAACCATAGAACAATGGGTTTTTGTCAATGAAAGAAGATATGAATGCCTAATTATCCATCATCGTATGCTTATGTGGTCAATCACTGGATTTGTAAATGATAATGTTTCAGATTTCTTTATAAACATCTCAGATCAAAGACAGGTTTCATTTTGTTTTACTTGAAATATCTTCAGAATATTTAACTAGCAATGTAATGCAAAAAAAAAAAAAAAAAAAAAAAAAGCCACAAGAGAAAAGAAGAAAGAGCTACTGTTCTGTTTCTCACTAATGGTCTTTCCTGTCTGTATAACATTACCCACATATCCTTTTATTTTCAGTTGCTACAAACTTCAAAATTGAAATGAAAGTATTGGTTTCTTTTTTCTTAAAGATTGATGGAATACTTAAAACATAATGCTAGACACAAGTATTTAATTTACATGAACTTTGCCTAGCATTTATCAAGGCCATAGATGGCTTTATTTTCTCAAGAAATGGGCATTCACATTGTCTTCTTATTGAAGGAACTTTGTTTATTCACTTTGTTGGGTTTCATCACAGAGTACAGTGAGTGTACTAAATATAAATATCGCAAGATTATTGTAATCTCCAACATCATCCTTGATGTAGACTTTATATTTCTTTTATTTCTAGAATTACCATTTATGTAAATTTTATACACACACACAGTTTGAGTATCCCAAATCCAAAATCAGCAATGTCCAAAATTTAAAACTTTTGAGCACTGACAACATACCACAAGAGGAAAATTCTATACCTTAAAACTTTGTTTCATGTATAAAATTATTTTAAATATGGTATAAAATTACCTTCAGGCTATAAGATATAAATATATGAAGCATAAATGAATTTTGTATTTAAACTTGGGTTGCATCCCCAAGTTACCTCATTATGTATATGTAGTCCAAAACAATCTGAAATTCAAAATTCTTTTGTTCTCAAGTATTTCAGGTAAGAGATACTTAACCTATATGTATATATATTTTTGTCTCTAAGTCAGATTGCAGCATTTTGTATTTGTGGGTCAGAACACTTTCTAGGAAAATTTGATGCCACCACTGTTTTTAAGCAGAGGACAAGGATATAACTGGATGAAAACAATTTTAGTGATCTATATCTTAAGAGATCTTTTGACTCTAAGAAGTTGGAATCTTGGCATTATGGTTTATCTGCATAACCATTTTAGTACAACACCAGTCAGTGAATTACATTAAGTATTTACTATCTCAGGCTCCATGTTAACATACAAACAAAAAGTGTCTTCAAATAATGTAGGTGGGAAATAATCAGGAGACCATATTGCAATTGCAAGGTAATAGCCACTCACTAACAGGGGCAATGTAGTGTGATGCTCTAGAGCTCAAACTCTGGAATCAGATTATCAGGCCTGAAATCTAACTCCTCTAACTCTGTGCTCCTAGGAATGTTACTTCAGATTGTTTCTGTTTTCTCATCTATAAAATAAAAATAATCATTGATTTGAAGTGTACAAATTTTTGCAGCCCAAAAGCTAAGAAATTTGGGTTTGATGTAGTGAAAAATCAGGAACCACTGTAAATTTTTGACCAGCAGTTTGAAATTTCATCATGTAAGTTACATGTAAGTTACATGAGCATTATTTTAGTGACTGCATATGGATGGAGTATGAGGGTCTAGTGGCAAAGATACCAGCTGGGAGTATGTCAGAGCAATCTATATGTGAAAGGTGCAGCTATGGAAATGGAAAGAGATGGTCAAGACCAAAAGGAAAAAAAAAATCACTATGAAAAAAAAATCATCCAAATTTCATGATAGATTGGATGTTTTAAAACACCCCTCTCCCAACAAATGGCATCATTCAGCAAAAAAATCTTAGAAAATGCTTGTGTAGCAGCTCAGTGAAAGTCTTCTGTAAGTGTTGTCAGAAATTATAAACTCTTGGGACTCCAGCTGGTAATGTGTCCATTTACTTACAGCTTCCTTTGCCCCTTTGTATACTAGAGCACAACAGGAAATATTGGCTTGTCTCTGTAGGAAGTGTCTCTATAGGAGATGCTTACTGAATGAATGCCTTTGTTAAGAACTAATTGACCCTTCTTAAAACAGCAGTTTTTTAGAACTTACTCAATTAGGCAGACTTTACCCATCTGATAAGTCAGAGACAAGGTCAACAATCATATTGGAGAAGAAAAAAGAAGCACAGAAGGAAGGCACCATTATACAAAAGAACAACATACCAGTAAAAAAAATAGGCAATTAAGAAAATGTTATTATAATTTGAACATTGAATTGTATCACTGATCCTTTTCCTGCATTATGTTAGCAGGCTAAACCAATCTTTATTTAGTTCTTTTTGTAGTGGAGTGTAAGAATGATCATAATTGGAGAAGAGTCTGGAATTAGAAACCAGAAAATATCGCAGTCTCTTGATCTATTTTAAATTAATATCAGTGATAAAGCAAGAAAATGACTTAAAATTGGTTTGTAAGAATTCTCTTAAGATATACCTAAAGAAATGGACTTTAACTCAGAGATAGTCTTCATAGTTGTTCCATGAGTTCCATTACCTAACCAGTGTAAACAAATAAGTACAACCAAGAAATCTCCGAAGTGAGACTATTATTTTCCCTTTAAAATTAACACATTGAATAGCCAGGTAGGAATCTGAAGCAGGAGGACCACAAGTTCAGGGCCAGCCTCTGCAATTTAGTGAGACCCTCTCTCAAAAAATAGGGCTGGGGATATAACTTAGTGGTAAAGCACTCCTAGGTTCAATCCCCAGTACCCTAAAAATAAATAAACACACACATTATCATCTTATTAGATACTTCCAGCAGGTCTTTTTTTGTTGTTTTTAACATTTTTTTCAATTTGTTCTAATTAGTTATATATAACAGTAGAATACATTTTGACACATCATAGGTAGATGAAATATAACTTCTCATTCTGGTTGTACATGATGTAGAGTTACACCAGTCATGTTATCATGTGTGCACATAGGGTAATCATGTCCCATGCATTCTACTGTCATTCCTACTCCCATACCCTCTTCCCTCCCTTCACTCCCCCTCTGTCTAATCCAAAGTGCCTCTATTCTTCCCTAGCACCCCCGCCCCATTGTGAATTAGCATCTGCATATCAGAGAAAACATTTAACCTTTGGTTCTTTGGGATTATTTCACATAGTATGATATTCTCCAACTCCACCATTTAACAGCAAATGCCATAATTTCATTCTTCTTTAAAGGCTGAGTAGTATTCCATTGTGTACATATACCACAATTTCTTTATCCATTCATCTGTTGAAGGACATCTAGGTTGGTTCCATAGTTTAGCTATTGTGAATTGAGCTGCTATGAACGTTGATGTGGCTGAAAATACATACTACATACATACACTGTAGTATGCTGATTTTAAATCTTTTAGGTATAAAGCAAATGAGATAACTGGATCAAATGGTATTTCCATTTAAAGTTTTCTGAAGAATCTCCATACTGCTTTCCATAGTGGTTGTGCCAATTTGCAGTCCCAAATTTGTATGAGTGAACCTTGTTCCCCACATTCTTGCCAACATTTATTGTCAGCAGATCATTGTTTAAGTATCTGGCAGAACTACTGTTTTCAGTGAAGGAAGGTATATGTCTAGTTTTGTTTTAATTTATATAACTGGATGGTGGTAATACCAAATACTTAACAGATTTAAATAAGTATTCTATGAGCAAATGCATTACTACTTTTCCTACTAGTCTTATTTGAGTAGTGACTCCCAATGAGAAAAGTTACTTTCATAAGCTCTTTTGTCTTGACACAAGAATTCATAATTCCCTTCTGTTAGCTTAGTGTTAAAGACCACTGCAGACATCAAAAACAAAACCACCCAACAAACAAAAATGTGTTTTATGAAGTAGTATCCAGGTCACTTGCTTTGAAAGTTAAATCCTAAGAAAAACGTTGCCTATAAATGCATTTCATCCCCATGGAACATATCTTGGCTCTAATCACTCCAAAGCAAAACTCTGTAAAGGCATGTGCTGCTGTTTTTCTGTTGATAGTCAGATAGAAGCTAAAAGTGAGGAAGTGAAAGGCACAAGGTAAAACCAGGTCCTTTACTGCTTGAATTGAAAAAATGCAGTAATGACTTCAAAGTTTGCTACAAAAGTAAAAGTTATTATTAACAACTTAGAGTATTAATCGAATGATGAAAATGCATAGAATATTTTGTTTCTGAAAGCTTTTTTGGCTGTAGACTAAATTCTACCTCTTTATACCAATTTTGGCAATCATTTAACCACAATTAGCTTCGTTATTATTGGACTTGGGTATGTAACTCAGTGGTAGAGTGCTTAGCATATACACAGCCCTAGGCTCAATCCCCAGCATCCAGAGAGAGAGAGAGAGAGATTACTTCTTAAACTTTCTTGTACATACTAAACCATACTAATTCAGTAGTTCTAAAATGGGGCCTGAGGTACTGCATTCCTTTTCCTTTTTTCGCAGTATTAGGGATTAATTATAGGGGTACTCTACCAATGAGCCACACCCTCAGTCCCCCCACCTTTTTTTTTATAATACCATTTTTTTTATTGGTTCTTTTTAATTGTACATGACAGTAAAACCCATTTTGATATAATTATACAGCAGGGAATATATCTTTTTTTTTTTTTTACAATGTAGATTCACATGATTCATATAATCTTATATATACATAAGGTAATACTGTCTGTCTCAGTCTACTATCTTTCCTTCCCCCACCCCCTCCCATCCCATTTTCCTCTACACCATCCATACTTCCTCCATTCTTTTCTTATTCCCCCCATAATCTTCCCCCCCATTATGTATAAGCATCCACTGATCAGAGAAAACATTCAGCCTTTGGTTTTTTGGGCTTGGCTTATTTCACTTAGCATATTCTCCACCTCCACCCATTTACCAGCAAATGCCATAATTTTATTCTTCTTTATGGCTGAGTAATATTCCATTGTGTATATATACCACAGTTTCTTTATCCATTCTTCAACTGAAGGGCATCTAGGTTGGTTCCACAATCTAGCTACTGTGAATTGAGTAGCTGTGAACATAGATGTGGCTGCATTCCTATACTTTGCTAATTTTAAAACCTCTGAGTATAAACCAAGGAGTGGAATAGCTTGGTCAAATGGTGAGTCCATTCCAAGTTTTTTGAGGAATCTCCATACTGCTTTCCAGAGTGGTTGCACCAATTTGCAATTCCACCAACAATGTATGAGCATGCCTTTTTCCCCACATCCCATAAGCCAACACTTATTATTGTCTGTATTCCTGATAATAACCATTCTAATTGGAGTTAGATGAAATCATAGGGTGGTTTTAATTTGCATTTCTCTAGTTACTAGAGATGATGAGCACTTTTTCATATATTTGTTGATCAGCTGTATACCATCTTCTGTGAAGTGTCTGCCCAGTTCCTTAGCCTATTTATTTATTGGGTTCTTTGTATTTTTGGTGGAAAGTTTTTTAAGTTCTTTATAAATTTTGGAGATCAGTGCTCTGTTTGAAGTGTGTGTGGAAAAGATTTTTTCCCACTTTGTAGGTTCTCTTTTCACATTATTGATTGTTTCTTTTGCAGAGAAGAAGCCTTTTAGTTTGAATCTATACCATTTATTGATTCTTCCTTTTATTTCTTGCACTCTGGGGGTCATGTTGAGAAAGTCTGGTCCTAAGCCAACATGAAGAAGATTCAGGCCTACTATTTCTTCTATTTGGCAAAGAGTCTCAGGTCTAATTCCTAGATCCTTGATCCATTTTGAGTTTTGTACAGGGTGAGAGATAGGGGTTTAATTTCATTTTATTGCATATGGATTTCCAGTTTTGCCAGCACCATTTGTTGAAGAGGCTGTCTTTTCTCCATTGCATGTTTTTGGCACCTTTGTCTAGTATGAGATAACTATACTTATGTGGGTTTGTCTCTGTTTTCTATTCTGTACCATTGGTACCTGTCTATTTTGGTACCAATACCATGCTGTTTTTGTAACTCTTACTCTATAGTAGAGTTTAAGGTCTGGTATTGTGATACCTCCTGCATCACTCTTCCTGCCCAGGATTGCTTTGGCTATTCTGGGTCTTTTGTTCTTCCAGATGAATTTCATGATTGCTTTCTCCATTTCTATGAGGAATGTCATTGGGATTTTAATTGGAATTGTGATAAATATGTATAGCGCCTTTGGAAGTATGGCCATTTTAATTATATTAATTCTGCCTATTCAATAAGACAGGATATCTTTCCATCTTCTAAGATCTTCCTCAGTTTCTTTCTTTAATGTTCATAGCTTTCATTGTAGAGGTCTTTCACTTCTTTTGTTAGATTGATTCCCAAGTATTTTATTTTATTTTTTGAGGCTATTGTGAATGGGGTAGTTTTCCTAATTTCTCTTTCAGAGTATTCATCACTTATGAATAAAAATGCATTAGATTTATGAGTGTTCATTTTATATCCTGCTACATTACTGAATTCATTTATGAGTTCCAGAAGTTTTCTGGTAGAATTCTTTGGCTCCTAAACCATATTAATTCAGTAGTTCTAAAATGGGGCCTGAGATACTGCATTGCTTTTCCTTTTTTCGCAGCACTAGGGATTAAATTTAGGGGTACTCTACCAATGACCCACACCCTCAGTCCCCCCACCTTTTTTTTTTTTTTTTTTTTTGTAGAGACAGGATCTCACTAAATTGCTGAGACTGACCTCGAACTTGTGATCCTCCTATCTTAACCTCACAAAACGCTGGGGTTGCGAGGCAAGTGCCATCATAACCAGTGAGACATGACAGTTCTAACAAGCTCTCATGCTCACAGGTGTTACTGATGCTTCTGGTTAGTGGATTATATTTTTTTAAATAATCTTTTTTTTTTTTTTTTTTTTTAGTTGTAGAAGGATACAATACCTTTGTTTTATTTATTTATTTTTATGTGGTATTGAGGATCGAACCCAGTGCCTCACAGGTGCTGGGCAAGCACTCTACCACTGAGCTGCAGCCCCAGCCTCTAGCAGGATATATTTTGAGTAGTTACTTGTAGCACCTGTCTCCTTACTCTGACTTTTTTGCCTATAAGATTATTTCTGCGTACCATAACTTTGCCACTTTAAGCTGTTTTAAAATGCTTATTCTTTCTTTGGCAAAGAAAATTAACTCTGAAAGTCACTCCCTTTATAAGTGGGAACTCCATGCTTTGTTTCAGAACTTATAGTGGTATGCCCCAGAGGAGCCTTTTGTTGCTTCTCTTTGCAAAATACTGACTCACAAAGACCAGTGACTAACAGATTTTCCTATTTGACCAGAGTTAACTCTGAAACATGGGTTTTACTGTAGGACCTGGACTGTATGATATTGGGCAAGTTACTTCATTTCTTTGACCTTTAGTTTCTTAGTTGGAAGTAAAAATAAAGTGAAAAATTTCTTAATAAAATGCTAAGGTTGTTGGAATAATTAGTGATTAGCAACAATTTATATTAAACACCTGGTGTAGTAAACTGTATCCCTATAGTATAATAGGAATTTAACAATCAGTAGTTAAGTATTGTTGCCAGGGAATGGAATGAAGCAAGCATTAAAAACTATTTAATTTTTGCTATGTCAGGCATTTCATTAGCATGTAGTTGAGAAAAAATTGTGAATTGTTTTTGTGAAAGAAAATTAAAGATTGTGTTTTTATTTTTACTTTATGTTTTTGCTTTATTTTATTTTTCAAAAAAATATTCATTTGATTACTTTGGAAGACTAAGAGTCACATCACCTTTCTGAGTGTCCATTAGAACCCTTGTGATTCAGAAGAGATTAAATTTTAGGTTCTCAACTTTATTTTTTAAAAGGAAAGTTAATTCCATTCTATCCTCACTCACCTGAATTTTGTAGGCCAGATATTGGCGTTGTTGCTGCATATATTTCCTGAGTACTTTAGTATAGAGGAGAATCATCAGGAACAACACAGCTGGTACCTTGAGGAACATGACATAAAATTGGCATTACATGTAAGTCTACGAAAGCTTCGGTTACTAAACTTTTCAGACAGAGCCTTTGATTTGGCCTCAAAGTACTGCAAGTTATCATGGAAGTATTTTTATTTACTGCCAAAATCCTTCACAAAACTTCCTAGTGCATTCTGAAATGCAAGCATAGAGGCTATAATGGTTATTTTATTCCCTTTACTCCCTCGCATTAGTTTTCTTATAGTGGGCTTAAATTGTTTGCTCAGTTAGATGCTGCATAACACAGATTCTTTCCAATAGCACATGTGTTCCAGGATAACCTATTAGCTATATTATATCAATGAGAACTCTAGCTGATGGGGTATTCATCTGTAAGAAAACATTCTTTCAGTATCCGTGGGCTTAGCCGTGCAGATCCTCACAATCATTTGTCTCACTTCAAAGCTAATTGAAATCAACCAGCCTTTGTTTCAAAATATCCTACACATATTACCAACCATCTGGCTGCTCACAAATGATGAAGACATTTAATATAAAACCTGGTTAATGCACTACCCTCTCACCTCTAGAGAACAGATCTTGCCTAGGACACACATAGTCTTACTTTAATATCAGTCTGTAATGGGGCAGTCATTTGGGTCCCCAAACTCATAACAATTTGGCATAATCCTTCCCAAGTGACTGACCATGTGATAGATGTTCAGAATGATCTTCACCAGGCTCATTCAGAATGGCAATGATGGAGCAGAAGGTTCATGTGTGACCATTAGATCTAGAATACCTAGAGCACATTGCATGTGGGTAAATGGCATATGCAACTGTTTTTAGTAACTCGGTGTTATTTTCTCTGATTATATAAAAATAGATAGAGTGAAATATACGTTTATGGTAGGAAATTTGGAAAACAAACATTTTCATTTAACATTTTGTTATTTTTAGTGTTTAATTCTTTAAAAATTAGGTTCATGTGCATTTGTACCAAAATTGGGATTATTCTGTAGGTAGTTTTTAATCTTTTTTTTAAATCTAGTAATATTTTATGAATTTTTTTAATACCAGGAATTGAATTTGGGGTGCCCAGCTACTGACCTACATCCTCAGCCCTTTTTGTGTATTTTTTAAATTTTGAGACAGGGTCTCTGTAAATTCCTGAGGCTGGCCTTGAATTTGTAATCCTCTTGCCTTGACCTCCTGAGTCTCTGGGATTACTGGAGTGTGCCACTGTATCTGGTGAACGTTTTTCATTTCTGTAATCATTCCTACT
The DNA here is from genome assembly GCA_020662805.1 of Glaucomys volans. Classification (NCBI taxonomy): domain Eukaryota; kingdom Metazoa; phylum Chordata; class Mammalia; order Rodentia; family Sciuridae; genus Glaucomys; species Glaucomys volans. The sequence continues at coordinate 75,223 of JAJEJO010053556.1, forward strand.
TTATTAGCTGTCATTGTATACTATCTTAAATTAAGCTGTTCCCTACTGTGGGAGATTGAGGTCATCTCTCTTTTACATATCATAAGTAACACTGTTGGAACATAAGTAGAAACTTACTTGTGCATATAGATTAATCATCGAGCAGATCCTTGCTTTTCTTTAAGATAAATTCTTAGAAATTAATTACAAGCTCAAAAGACATGTATAATGTTAATGTACTTTTGTTTGCTTTTATTTTGTTTATTGTATGTTTGGGGAATACTTTTATACATATTGCTTTATCATTGAAAAAAATCACACTCTTTTTGTACCTTCCTTAGAATGCCTAACCAACAATTAAATGTGGACTATTTTTTCCCATTTTAGAACAATTCGACAGATGATTAACTGGTTTTTCACTATTGTTTTAATTTCAAATTATTGAAAGGTAGAGTACTGGTAAAACAAAAATTGTTTTTGCTAAGGTCTTTAGGGTAAATTTCTCATATATCTTTTAGTTCTAGCCATACATTAATAAAAGGGACATCTTCCTTAATCCAGTAACACATTCTAGGTGGTAATGTCTTCCTTGATACATCACAGAAAAGAATTTAAGGATACATCAGGTTTTGGCAAGAGAAAGAACTTTATTAAAAAGGGAATGGTGAAGATGTGCATTCTCAGAACAGAATACAGGCTGTCTCCAGAGAGAAATCTGCCTCCAGGGCTTAAGGTCAGAGTCCTTATTAGCTTACATGATTAGGTAGAACATGTATGATCCAAAGGGTCTAGACTTTCCTCAGAATTAGAAAGTATTAAGCATGATCATGTTTCCCCATTAGGGGGTCTGGTCTGGCATGAAGCTTTCCGTTTACATCAATGTTTCTGCTGCTCAGGGGGTCAATTTGACAATCAGACCAGAGAGTCATGCTCCAGTCAAATGTTAGCCCCTAGCTTCACAGGGGTAAAGGTCTCTTTCTATCCCTTAGGTTCCTTTTGTCCAGCTTATGGCCCATTCCACATTCCAACAGGAACATTTCTCCTTTACAGATTCATTTTTTTTCCCTTTTTCCCAAATTTCTATCTCAGTAATAAGCAGTAGGATTGTAGCTTTTTAATGGCTTTAAGTTATTTATGCTTCCTTGAAGCTTCTGAATAAAAGTTGGAATTTTTAAACCAAATCTCACTTCATAGTACATTTTTATTCAGCATATCTTTAAAAACCAAACAACTTAGCTCTCCATCATCTTTTACCAAATTTCTCAAGAAGAATTTCTATTGCCAGTTTTTTCACTGAAGAACATTCTTTTACCCATTTATCTTTATCATGGCCATCTCTTCCTACCCCATCACCAGCCTTTATTTTTTCACTCTCTGGCCATTCTACTAGTTAAACTCAGGACCCCCATCCTCCTTTGAAAAACAAAAATCCAATTACATTTTGCTCTTGTCATACTTAAATGCTAACCTCTGAGAATGTCTTAATTTTGTGGAGAAGAGAAAGAATGTTGATATCTACATTCTTCTTAATATCTAAGAAAAATATTTACACGAGTCAAAAATTATTTAACAGAATAATAAGAGGATTGCCTATTAAGAAATGAATTTTAGTATGTAAAATTAGGGTAGTTTTAAATTGTAGTAGAACCACTGAGTTAAGAATTTTAATTAGTTAATGAGGGTAAAGTACTTTGAAGATAATGAGCACTTTTTAAGTGTTATGCATTGTTTTTGATAGTTTTATTCTTTGTGGTAATGATAGCTTGAAAGTCATTTTCACATTTTTGTATCTCAACCAAAAAGATTTCAGTCTTTTCTGGTCTTCACAGTCTAGACCCTTTGTTATATAAGAGCACTGTGGAGAATGCAGCATGGAGAGCCCTGTAATTAGGTTTGCATTAATGACACCTTTACACTCAACTTATTTACCAAGTAGATTTGGCAAATAAGATTGGTTTTAATTTCCTGCCTGTATAGGTATAGCCTGATTAAAGAGCACTTATTTTAAAGTATCTGATATTAGAGCCCTTAGAGCCACAATCTGTCATTGTCATTCACCAAACAAGCCAGTCTCATACATATAAAGAAATAATATTGCATTGATTTATCTTTATAATAGCTCTCACTATTAAATAGTGAGTATATTTCCTGCCTAATAATAGTAAAATTTAATATTTTTGTCATAATTCAGATTGTTGAAGAATTTCAGGATCATCAGTCAGTCATTTGCTGAATCAGTTGCATTGCTTTCTTTCTATTCCCTCTGCCACTAACCTAGTTAAGATCTCATTACCTCCCACCTGCACTTCTGGAACTGCCTCCTTATTAATATTCCCACCTCCAGTCATTCTCTATATTGCAGTTCATTCTATATAGTGCACATAGATTAATCTTAATCTAAAATATAGATATGATTATATTACTCTTCTTAAAATATATATTTAATTGACCATATTTCTAAATCTAGCTGGCATTTAACAATTTACATTATTTGATCCAACCCTGGCATTACAGTGTTATTTCCCATCTCACTGCATCTCACTGTTCATGATTTCTTACCATCAGAGCTTTCCTTAACTAGCCTAGGGGGTCCTCTACTCCTCTCAGCACCCCACACTCAGAGCCATGAACTAAATGCAGTCTGTGCATTGTTAAATGGGTGGCAGTGGGCCACACAGGGGAAAATCTATAGCCTTTCTGATCTAGTGAACCAGAAGAGAGAAACTGGAAAATTACGAATGTGGCCTACAAGAAAAAGAGCCAGTTGGGAGATTCTCAGTTTTTTGTCTAACTTATCATTGACTGACTCTTGAACCATACATACTCAGAATAGACTCAGACAGTCTGAATAAAAACAAAACATCTGCTGCATGAGAAATATGTTTATACCCAGATCTTAGTCCAGAAAATCATCTACTGAAACAAAGAAAACACTACCCACTAGAGAAAAATAACAGAATTATGAATCTCCACAATATTTAGTGTACAATCCAAAATTACTTCCTCTCCAAAGAACCAAGAAAATGGAACACATTCTCAGTTGAAAGATGATCAATTGATTCCAACCCCATGATGAACCAGATGTTGGAATTAACAAACAAGAGTTTTAACATAACTTATAGATGCTGTCAGTGAAGTAAAACAAGACATGTTTTCAATGCATGAAAATCTCAGTAGAAAAATGAAGTCTTAGCAGGGAAGTAGAAATAATAAAAAGCAAATGAACATCCTAGAATTGAAAAATACTGTTTCTGGAATGAAAAATTCACTGGATGAACTTAATAGTTGAGTTGTGCGACCAAGGAAGGAATAAGTGATTTCAAAAGGATCAATATTTCCCACATTGAAAACAAGAAGGAAGAAGATTGGAGGTGTTGGAGAATGAACAAACACTCAAAGATCTGTTAGATGATATTTGATGGTCAAATTGACCTGTAGTTGGCATGCCAAAAATAGAGGAATGAAAGAATGGAGCAAAAAGAATATCTAAGGGTTGAAAATTCCCCAAATCTGGTAAAAGGCAACAGTTTGCAAACATAAAATGCTAAACTGAACCAAGCCAAATAAATACAAGAAAGCCCTTGCCAAGCCATCTCGTGGTAAGAATGTTGAAAACCAAAATAGCAACAAGAGAAAAATGACATGTTACATGAAAGGAACAACGATCTGCTTAATGGTTGACTTCACATCAGAAACCTCGAAGGACTGAAGAGAGAACAGCATCTTCAAAGTACTAAAAGAAAAACTGTTGACCTAGACCTCTAGGCCCAGTGAAAGTATCATTCAAGAATGGAGACAAAATAAAGACATTTTTACATAAAATAAAACAAAGAGAATTTGCTACCGTAGACCTTCTCCACAAGAAATGCTAAAGGAATCTCCTCAGGCTGAAGATAAATAATTCTAGTTATGAAATTCAATCTTTAGTGAAGATTGAAGAGCATCAGAAATGCTGTGTAGAAGTCAAGGAGGCTTTTTCCCCCCTTTTAAACCTTTTTCCCCTTAATTTCTTTCTTTTTTTTCTTCTTTTTTTTTGCGGTGCTGGGGCTTGAACCCAGGGCCTTCTGCTTGCAAGGCAAGCACTCTACCAACTGAGCTGTATCCCCAGCCCTCCTCTTAATTTCTTAAGAGAATATAACTATTTAAAAATTATAACATTGTCTTGTGAGTTTATGCTGCTTGTATGGAGAGGAAGGCAAATGGGTCTATAAAATACCAACCTTTATTTTGTGTGAAATAGACCTTTGTTAACTATATATATTAGTTAATATTTAGTGTATATATACATACGTGTGTATGTATATATTTATATCCATCCATCCCTAGGGGCAACTATTATTTAAAAAAATACAAAATGTAATAGAAATCTAACAGGAAAATTAAACAGAAATTCAAAAGGAACATATAACAAACATAATCTGTGTCTAATATTAGTGCTTCAAAATACATGAAGCAAAATTGACAGGATTAAAGTGCAAAACAGTTTTACAATCATAGTTGATTTAACACCATCCTCTTGTCAATCCTACAGATCCATAGATTATCCTAATAACATTTTCAACCACCCAGCCTTAATTGATATTCACAGAACATTACAACAAACAATGGCAGATTACACATTCAACTGCACATGGTACATTTACCAGAATATGCTATAGTCTGCACCCTACTACAAAAAAAAAAACCCTCAATTTTAAAAGATTGGAACCATATAGAGTTTATTTTCTGACCACAGTGAAATTAAATCAAGATAATCAAAATATACCTGTTGGGGCTGGGGTTGGGGCTCAGTGGTAGAGTGTTTGCCTAGCATACATGAGGCACTGGGTTCCATCCCTAGCACCACATTTAAAAAAAAACAAAACTAAATAAACAAAATAAAGGTATTGTATCCATCTACAACTAAAAAACAAAACAAAACATTCCTGTCAATTATCATTGGGTCAGAAGAAATTATAAGAGAATTGTAAGATATCTTAACCTGATAATGAAAATGCAACATATTGAGATTTGTAGGATGCAGCAAAAGTTGTACCTGGAGAAAAATCAGTAGCTTTGAATGTCTGTATTACAGAAGAAGAAAGGTCTCGAATCAATGTCTAATTGATTAGCAGATCCTAAAATTTATATTGAAATGCCAAAGGACTAGAAAAACCAAAACAACAGTGAAAAAGACAACAAAGTTTGAGGACTTAAGCTACTTGATTTGTAAGGCTATAGTAATCAAAAGTGTCCTACCAAGTAAAGAGAGACAAACAGATCCAATAGAAAAGAATAGGGTGACCAGAAATAGGCACATTCCTGTATCATCTGTTTGTTTTAAACAAATGTGCCACGTTAATTCAATGGGCAAAATATAATCTTTTCAAAAAAATATATATGTAATCTTTTCAACAAATGGTCCTGGAAACCATGTTGCTATGTGCAAATCTAGGAGACGTTTCCATTTTAGCAAAAAGGAGAGAGAGAAAGGGAGGACAAAGAGAATCAATCTCTGCTTTTACCTCTCACTGTATAAAAAAGTAACTCAAGTGGATCATAGATCTCAATCTAAGAGTGCATTAGTTCTCTTGAGTTTGCTGAAAAGTTCTAAGTCATACTCAATAAACACCAAATCTTTTTAAAATAAAAAAACTGTATGCTATCAAATCAATAATCTGAGCCAGAGATCAATAAACTATGTTACTGTGGGCCAAACCCAGCCTGCCTCCTTGTTTTTATAAATAGTGGTGGGGGATGACAAGCCAGTGGGAAGGAAGAGTGTGCTGTCATGCTCATTTGTTTACATATCAACTGTGGCTAAATTCACACCACAGTGGCAGAGCTGGGTACAGAGGCAACTAGCTCTGCAAAGCCTATGCTTAGTATCCAGCCTTTTCCAGAAAATGTTTGCCAAATTCTAAGCTTCTGTTTTAAGAAACTAAAAAAGGAAAAGTTCAATGCAAAGCAAACAGAAAGAAGGAAATAATAGAAATCAATTACACTGAGGGGGAGGAAGAAAATGAAATGAAAACCTGGTTCCTTAAAGGAAAAAAAATTGACAGAAGATATGTTACCAATATTGAATAGAAAAGGGACATCATTTCAAACCCTTCTGATATTAAAAGTATAGCAAAGGAATACAGTCCCCACTTACAACAGTTCCACTTACAATTTTTCAACTTTAAGATGATGTAAAAGCAATATATATTCAGTAGAAACTGTACTCCAGTTTTTGAATTTTGATCTTTTCCCAGGCTAGCAATAGTTCAGTATAATACTCTTCATGATATTCAGTGGGAGCAGATCAAGTACAAAGGGGCACAGGGTTGTTTTTTGGTTTTGGTTTTGGTTTTTTTGTTTTGTTTTGTTTTTTTGAGTGAGGAAACTCTAGTATCTTCAATGCTATGTTGTTTACACAGTTGTGTACAAATAACAAAGATCAAACTATACACTTGAAACTCATGGATTTTATTATACGTAAAGGAGGCCTTAATGAACAAGGGGAAAATAAATCCTGTTCATCCTTTAAACCTAGGTTTATGCCACCTATTGATAAAAGCTTCCTTTTATTTTTTTCTACCAGAAGCAATGTTCCATTTCTCACAACTCTCAGAATTCTCTATTCTATATCTTAAGGTGCTACTTATTATTTTCTGTTTTTTCATTTTATTTGTATATTTTTATTCCTCTATTAGTATCATTTTTTTTGAGTGTAGGAACTATTTCTCATTTTACCCTGGTTTCCCCAAAGCCTGATTTTTACATATATTGTTATTTCTTTTTTCTGTAAAGCAATGGATAGAAAGAACATCATTCCAGTTGATGAAGGGTTCCAGTTAATTGAATTTCAGTTTTTTTCTGACTGCAGAAAATATACTCCTTTAGAAATACAAACAGCATAGGGAATTGTGATCACTTAGAATTTCCTTTATCCAAATATATAATTTATTTCCTACCCCAAAAGCCAAGCTTCTGTGTTCTTTTAAAAAGTTTCTTGATTTTTGCTGTCAGTGAACTCTAGGAGTTATCACCTGCATGCAAGGGACATTGGGTAAATAACTCAGGCTGGAGTTTTGCAAAAGAGTTATGATTATGTTTTCCATATGATTTTTTATTAAAAAAACAGGTTCATGACATTAAATCTGAATTAATTATGACTTTTTGATGGGGTTGATCTAACTTTCTATCTTTGTGGTACTGGATATTAAACCCAGAACCTTGCACATCTAGGCATACACTGTACCACTGAACTACATTCATTGCCCTTCTTTTAATTTTTTTAAATTTATTTAATTTATTTATTTTATTTATTTAGAGAAATGATTGGGTAAATTGCCCAGCCCGGCTTTGAACTTGTGATCCTGCTGCCTCAGACTCCCAGGTGGTGGTTAGCATTATAGGCATACACCACTGTACCCAGCTTCACAGGATTTTTGAGATAGCATTGCCCTGGTTTGTTGCTTACATTTGATCTACAAACAAGTATAGAGTTTACTGAAGACTGCAGGTAGCTGTGCCAAATATACCAAAGAGGTCATTGCATCTGAAGACATTATAAAATAGGAAAAATAATGAAAAGAACTTTGGAGACTGAAGAAACAGAACTGAAGTCCCAGTTCTGCTACCCAATAGCTCTAATGATGTAACCTTGGAGAGAATGTTTCATCTTCTCAGACGTTTATTTCTTTACCTGTAAAAATGGAAATGAGAAATCTTTTTTCATACATTTATTTTAAAAATTCAGGGTAGGGATTATAATTCAGTGGTAGAGTACTTGCGTAGCATATTTCAAGGATCTGGGTTTAAACCCCAGCACTGCAAAAGTAAACAAAAATGCAATGGTTATATATTTTAGTTCCTGGAATATCTTCATACCTAATAATTATTAGTTTTTCCCCATTTCTCAGTTATAAGAAAAGCATAAGTCTTATAAACGATATAATCCTGCTTAGAATGAGGAACTAAGTAAAAATGAATAAATATTTTGTGTAAACACTAGAGAAAGAAATACAGTTTTACTTTTTTTTTCTTTTTTTTTTTTTTTAGAGGAAGAAAAGTTTATTTTGGGGCTCACAGTTTCAGAAGTTTCAGTCCATACAGCCAGCTCCATCCCTTGGGGCTTGAGGTGAGGCAGAACATCAGGGCAGAAGAGTGTGGTAAAGGGAAGTGGCTCACATGATGATCAGAAGCACAGAGAGCTACATTATTTTTAATAATCAATTTTCAGTATAAATTACAATCAAACATGTTTAGTTTTATTGAATAATGATTATAGCAATAGTAAGTCATTATTTTGCTTGACATTTGTATGCTAAGTAATTTTGTTGTTATTAAATCAACATTATTTAGCCAAAATTGAAATCACCTCCATGATATCTTAGTGGAGTCATAGAACCTGCACTGCACAGAATGTCATTCATTTTTAATATTATATGATACATTAAACCATGGTATTCCTGTAGTTCTGTTTTTTATCATGTACTCAGTAGCACTCAGTTATGCTATATGATCTCTGTAATAGAGATTGTTATTATTGCTAATCCCCATATGATAGGTGGAAACTAAAGTTCAGAGGTATAAATAACTGACCCAATGACACATAGGCAGCATTTCAAAACTGAGATTAAATCCAGTGTATTAATTTCCTATTGCTCCTACAACAAATTGTCACAGATTTAGTAGTTTAAAACATGGGGCTGGGGGATATAGCTCAGTTCATAGAAGGCCCCTAGGTTCAATCCCCAGCAGCAGGAAAAAAACCCACAGATTTATTATCTCAAAGTTCCAAAGGTCAGAAATCTGAGATAAATTGGGGCTTATTTCAAGCGAGAATCAAGATTATGATTTCACAGGTTTGGGAATTTAGGGTGTAGACATCTTTGGAGATCATTTTTCTGCATACCATATCCAGAAAAAGAAAAAAATTTAATATTCCATTTTGTCCTCTCAGCATCTTAAAGAATGAATTAGTTATTGTCATCCCATTGTTCAGATAAAGGATCCTGAGGTAGAAAGAATCTGTGACTTTGCCAGAATTTTGTAACTAGTTAGCCTGAGGGGATCTTTTAAGTCCCAGAAAACTTTCTACCAGATCATACTTCCATAACATTTTTACCAGTATTAGGCATTTGATGCTAATATAGGTATATTGCCTTCATGTCTCCAGATAATCAAACTTGAATTCAACCCAAATTAGACTTGATTCAATGTGCTTGCCATCTGTTAGCTTGTTTGATAGTTTCTGGTATAAAAGACATCTCCTCTTGAAGGGTAAAGAAATAAGCTCAGGATAAAATGGATTCAGTGCCTTGACTTTAATCAAGTACTTTGAAAATCTCTTGTTGCTAGTGTTTTAACTCAATAGTTGAAGGTCTGTGGAAATTTTGAACTTATATAGATATATTCTATCTTATACATCAATTTTCAAATTTTCTATTAAAAAGACATAAAAGGGTTATCTTAGACTAGATATTTTTTAAGATCGACTTTCAATTTCTTTTCCTTTTATAATTTCTCAACACTTACTTCCTATCTTTCCATTATGCCAGTAAGTAGCTGAATATATACTGTAAATTTACTCGTTAGTCTGTAGACCTTTAACTCATCTTCAGAAATGGGAGCTATAGAGAGAAAATAGTCCTTCAAAATGAATAATAGTTAAAAGGAACCCTTTAGATAACCTATGTTTTATAGCTGCTGTACAAAGTAGTAATAAAGGCAGTAAAAGACTTGTGCTATTATTTAATAATTGCTTATGACTTCTTGTTTTTTTTCTAAGGCCATTCCTTCTGTTTTTCACCAGTTAGTGCTTCATAGTCAGATGTTTCTACCTTACCCAAACTAGGTATTTTCACACATTAGACTGTTTCAGAATCCATCATTTTTTATTGTTTTTTTTTTTAAGTAGGGGGATTTTTGTTTGTTATTTTCCTAGCTTTGCTGCCTGGTGTTGAAGGACAGGGTTTTTCCCTATACTACATTACCTAGAAATCACATTTACTTTATTTAATATAAGTATCTCAACTAAGAAGAGCTACTGATAGCTCTTGCCAAGTACAGAGTGGAATGGGATGTATTGAGATCAGACTAAAGAAGGCATGCGATAGTTACCAAAGAGTTCAGAAGCAGCATAATTTAATAGAGTTGTGTGGAAAGTTTTAGTGAGTCAAGCCTGTTCAAATCCCAGTATATTTACCTAAGGCATTAGGCAAGGATTTCAATACCTTCCATCTCTCATTTCATCATTTGTTAAAAGGCAACATATTGCAATATAATATATTAAAATGAACATTTAAACACAATATATGAAAGCAATAGACCAGAAAGAGAGCAGAGTTTGTTTGACATTGGATTCTTTCCTCAGCTCTGATTAAAGTCTCAGAGGGAGAAGGCACACTTAGCGCCTTCTACCTTATATCAGAGTAGCACAGATACATTTTTAGCTCAACCTGGTCCCAGGTCTACACTGAGCCGGGAGCTGACGAGGAACAGTGTGAGAGTCCTAAATGGAGAATTGAAAACATAAGCGGAAATGGAAAATAACAGTGCTCTTTGTTAGAAACCCACCATAAATCCTGCATGTTCCCTTCCAACAGCCAGACCACTACTCAGGGAATCCCTGTTAAGGATTCCTGTTGCTGAAGAAAGGACTCCCCTTTGCCTAATCAATCATTCAGTCAGTAACCGTTTAGAAATAAAATCTCATTTAAAATTTCTAAATTCAAGATGTGTATGTGCTTTCTTGTATATACCCAAATTATTTTAGTAAATTAGCCAAGGAAATTATTCATGCTAACCAGTAAATTTTTTCTATAAGCATCAGATCAATAGGTGCTCTTGATTTTTTTTTATCACAGTCCTTATTTCTTAGAGCAGTTTTAGATTCACTGTAAAATCAAAGGTACAGATTTTCCTGTATACCTCCTAACCCCACCCCCAAACACTCTATCTCCCCCACTATCAACACTCCACACTACGTGGAACATTTGTTAAAGCCAGTGAACCAACATTGGCATGGTAGAAGCCAAAGCCTGCAGTTTACATCAGAGTCTAATGTTTGTGTTGTACGTTCTATGGGTTTGACATGTATAATTCACCAGTATAGTATCATACAGAATATTTTCAGTGCTTTTAATTGCCCTACGCTCTGCCTTTTTATTCCCCTCAATTATCTTTCTACTATCTCCATCATTTTGCATTTTCCAGAATGTCATGTAGTTTTAATTACGCAGCTCTAGCCTTTTTCAGATAGGCTTCTTCCACTTAACAAAGTGCATCTAAGGTTCTTCCATGTCTTTTCTTTGCTTAATTACTTAATTTTTTATCACTGAATAATATTCCCATTGTATGACTGCTATGGTTTGCATAGGGTTTGTCAACACTAAAATTCATGTTGAAATTTGGTTGCCAGTGTAGTGTTAGGAGGTGACTAGACTAGATCTCAAGGGAACAGATTTTTTGTTTGATTGCATTTTGGTACTGGGAATTGAACCCAGGGTCTTATTTATTTGTTTATTTTTATTTCACTAATTTGTTTAAGGCCCCACTAAGTTGCTGAGGCTAGCCTCAAATTTGCAATCCTCCTGCCTCAGTCTCCCAAGTTGTGTGCCACCATGCCTGACTCAGATTAGTGTTTTACGAGAGCACATTGTTATAAAGTGGATCCGCTCCTTTGTGCCCTCTCTCACTTCTATATGCATCTGCTTGTCACTTGCAGACATTGCTGTGATGTGTTGTTATGACATAGCTTAAAGTTCTCACCAAACACAGCCACCCAATCCTGAACTTCCCTGTACCAGAACCTGGAGTTGAGTAAACCTCTTTTCTTTTTAAATTATCCAGTCTTAGGTATTCTGCTATAATAACAGAAAATGGACTAAGACAATGACTATAGCACAGTTTATTTATCCATTTACCTTTTGAAGGACATCTTAGTTGCTTTAAGTTTTGGCAATTATGAATAAAGCTACTGTCACATTTGTGTGCAGGTTTTGCTTAGACATAAGTTTTCAACTCCTTTGGGCAAATACCAAGGATTGGTGGATTTTATGTTAAGAGAATGTTTCATTTTTTTAATAAACTGCCTTTCAAAGTGACTGTGCCATTTTGCATTTGCATTAGTGATGAATGAGAGTTTCTGTGGCTTCATATCCTTGCCTAACATTTGGCTTTGTTGGTGTTTTGAATTTTAGTCATTCTAATAGGTGTATAATGCTATCTTACTGTTTTAATTTGTAACACCCTAATGATATATGATGTAGCATCTTTATATGCTTATTTGCCATCAGTACATCTTCTTTATCCATCTCTCCAGATCTTTTGCTCATTTTAAAATTGGATTGTTTTCTGATGTTGAGAGTTAAGAGTTCTTTGTAAACGTTGGATAATAGTCCTTTATCACTTAAGTCTTTTGCAAATATTTTCTACCAATATGTGACTTACATTCTAATATTCTTCATAGTATCTCTCATTGAGCAGGAGTTTTTAAATTGAATGAAGTACAGTCTATCAGTTCTTTTATGGATTGTTTTAGTGTCATATCTAATAAGTCATCACCAAATCCAAGGTTAACTAGATTTTCTCCTGTGTTTGCTCTAGACGTAAAGTTTTGCATTTTACATTTAGGTTTGTGACTCATTTTGTGTTGATTTTTGTGACGATTGTAAGGTCTGTGTTTAGAGGGGTTTTTTGTTGTTTTTTGTTGTTTGGATTTTTTGTATGTGAATGTAGTTATTCTAATACTATATGTAGAATACAGTGTACTCTCCCATTGTATAACCTTTGCCCCTTTGTGAAAAATCAATTGACTCTATTTGTATGACTCTATTTCTGGACCCTATTGTCTTCCATTGATCTGTTTGTTTATTGTTTTGCCAATACTGCACTGGCTCACTGTCTTATAGTAACTTGATGTCTGGTTACTGTTAGTTCTCCAGTTTTGTTCTTCAGAATTGCATTTGTTCTTCTGGGTTGTGTTCCTAGTAAATCTATAGATTATACTGTGTAATACAAGAGTAAAACTTCATCCTTATATTCTGTTTTAGCTACGTATCTAAGGAATAATATAAGTGATTTTTTTTTCTTGTTTTAGAGATCAAACCCATGGCTTCATACAAGCTAGATCCCAAGCCCTAATGTAAGAGGAGGGGAGGTTGGTGATTTCTTAATTTCATAGCTACAGTTTCCCAGCTTTCTTTCATCTCCATGTGTTGTGTATATTTTATTCTTTGAATTTGTTTTTTTTTTAGATATACATGACAATAGATTGTATTTTGACATTACACATACATGGAGTATAACTTTTTCTAATCAGGATCTCATTCTTATGGTTGTTCATGATGCAGAGTTACCCTTGTTGTGCATTCAAATACAAGGATAGGAAAATTATGTTGGATTCATCCTACTGTCTTTCCTATGCCCACCCCCTTCTCTTCCTTTTATTCCCCTTTGTCTAATCCAGTGAATTTCTAATCTTCCCACCTCCCTACCCCTTATTGTTTGTTAGCATCTGCATTTCAGAAAAAAAATTTGGCCTTTGTTTTTTTGGGGATTGGCTTATTTCACTTAGCATGGATTGCCTGCAGTTCCATCCGTTTACCAGCAAATGCCATAATTTCATTCTTCTTTATGGCTGAGTAATATTCCATTGTGTGTGTGTATGTGTGTGTGTGTGTGTGTGTGTGTGTATATGTGTGTGTGTGTGTGTGTGTGTGTGTGTGTATATATCTCACCATTTCTTTATCCATTCATTTGTTAAAGGACACCTAGGTTGGTACCATAGCTTAGCTCTTGTGAACTGACCTACTATAAATATTGATATGGTCTTGTCACTGTAATATGCTGATTTTATCCCACCCTAGTGGGATGGCTGGGTCAAATGGTGGTTCCATTCCAAGTTTTCTGAAGAATCTTCATACTGCTTTCCAGAGTGGTTGCTGTTGTATATATTTTAAAAACTGTTGCTCATAGTATGATCTGTGGCCTCAGACCTACTGAATCAGAATCTACATTTGGACAGTATTCACAGGTACTTTGTAAGCATATTAAAGCTTAAGAAGCCCTCCACTAAAAAACAGTAAGTTTTATGTATCTGTGACTATGACATTATAGCTTCATTTCTTTATAATTTGAAAGTCACCTCACAATTTGAAAACTGCATTCAGTATCTGAAGATTTTTCTTTCTTCATTTATTTTGAGAATCTGCTCATTTCTGAACTTCTGGTCAGATAATTAGAGACAAGTGGTAAAACTGAATAAAGCGTTTCTCAATAGAAACTTTCAGTATTAACAGGTGATTATTTTATGCTTGAAAGATCTTCAGTAGGTTCTAATATGTTTCATGTCCTCTGCTTTGTATTGAAATCGTTCAGTTTCTTTTCTTTTTCTACTTTCCCTTTTGACCAACTTTAGACAGTTATTACAAATAGAATCCTACAACTTACCTTGGGAGTAACATATTTGATAAATGCCGTTATTGTGTGAAGCATAAGGTTTGTAGTCAGAGAGGCCTGGGTTCTCATATTAACTCCACTGCAGGGTGGTTAGAAGAGTCTGATGGGGTGACATATTTAGCTTATGGCACAGTGATACTATGTCTGTAAATATTGGGGTTTTTCCTTGTCTTCAACCCTCAAAAGTCAAATTAAATTTCCTCTCTATACCCATACTGTGATGTGAGCTTTTGTTTTTATCAATTATGTTGATGCTAATAAATATTTAATATTTCTCCTCAGATTTACGTATCAGCAAATGCAACATGTTGAGTTCAAGCAACTAAAGATTATTGTTACTGATTTCAGGGAACAGCATCTTAAACAGAGATTTCACCACTGTCTTTTATAAGACCTATATATTAATCCCAAGTTTTATTGTATAAATTGATAATAAACCTTCCATGTTTTAATACTACCACTTCCCCATTTCCAGACATCATCTTTTTTTTTTCTGAAAAAAAATAATCAGTTCTGCCTTCCTTTGATCATTCAAGGCTCTTTCTAATGTTGAAAGTACTGCATGAAGTGTAGCATATTCTAAATATTGTCTTTTCATCATTTTTGGTGTATGATCAGGGAAAAGCTAATTTGGAATCTGTTTTTATATTAATTTATTCATGGCCCCCTTCCAAGGGATTTCAGGCACCTCAGAAGTAGCCTGACATTTAGCCAAAGGCATAAATGACTAATTCAGAGTTGTATCTTAAAGACAGAAGCAGAAGTAGAATCCCCAGCTCTAACTGTTAGACGTCATACTCAGACCACACTGGCTCCCTTTGTGCAACTGATTCATCTGCTTTTTGTCAAACTTGGTATTTATTTTTGACTCTGATGTTTTTCCACATCAGGTGAGGCTTTAATATTAATGCAGTCTTCTGGTGAGAGCTGCCTGTAATCTAAAAGTGGGTTCTGTGCTCTTTTTCATGTAGCTGTTCACATTAAGCTATTCACAACCTCTGCGTTCAAGAAGCATCATATTTTCTGGGGGTTTTTTGCCTAGATGTGTGGGGTAGTGATCAATTGTGCTTTTCAAAAATAAGTAATAGATATTTTTCAGAATAGTTTGAACGTTGTCTTAGTCTACTTATGTTTTTATAAATCATTGCTTTCCATTCAACTAGTCAAGGTTCTAATTTTTCCAGCTTGATTCTTTTTAGGTGTTTGGGCTAAGAATTATGGTTAGTTTTTTGTTGTTTTTTGCTTTTTATTTTTTTCTTTTGCGGTGCTGGGGCTGGGACCTAGGGTCTCATTAGGGTTAGTTTTGATATCTTGTCTTACTGGGTTTCATGCTATCTCAGAACATGTAACTTATAAAAACCAAATTGAATGCTGACTAATCTACCCCAAAATATTTTTTTTGTTTAAGGAGGAGTGTAGAAATAAAATTTTAAAAATAGAAATCTACCAAAAATTATCAAACCAAAGTAATAGAAATTTTTAAAAGTTTATTCAACCATTGCACAGAAACCTCTCTGAAATTGTTCAGTTATTTTGGACTTCTAATTATGTCCAAATTAATTAAGTTCTTTTTGAATAATACATAAATTTTACCTCTCATTTTTAGGCAGGAGCCCAGGGCAAGTAATAAAAATATATCACCTTTGCCACTAGGGAGGCTTTTCTGGTCTATAACTACAGATTTTGTTGTTTCTATTATTGGCTTACCCTTCCCTAAAGATTCTTTGGGTAATACTCTCATTTTAAGCAATAACCATTACTACATCATAAACAAGCACAGATTTCTCAGAATTTTGTCCTCTAGGCTTATTTTAGAAGGTAAAATATATTGTCTTAAATTTTAAAGGTATGCCACCAAATCACATTTTCTACCATAATCTGAAAATTCTCCAAAGTTAATCATATTTGGTCTTATCTTCAGTTAGGTTTCCTTTTGAGTTGGTTTTTGAAGGAGCAAATATAAAATCTCACCACCATTTGTTATTATCTGGGGGAGAAAACCAACATGTGTCACTACTTGACATGTACCAGACAACATGCTTGTCTCACAACATTCCTTTCTTCTCTGCCATCCATGTTCTTCTGTCTGTGCCTTGCTACCTCCTTACTGAATCAACCACTTGATTTTCAGTGCTTTCAACAAATTAGAAACCAGTTTCCTATTAATCTACCCAGACTTGGGTAGTTTTCTACTATTAAAATGTGTTTGAAATTGTGGTGATCCAATACAATATAAAATAGAAAGAAGAGTATAAAGAGCTGAGAAAACAAATGACTTCTAGGATTTCTTTTTCTTTCAAAATGACTGACTAGTCGTGTTTTGCAAACTACCAATACATTATACCTTTCTCTCCAGTGCTAATAATATTTGAGGAAAATCAGAGCCTGGCATCTGTCATGCAGGATCCCATTTGCACTATTTTATTCCTTCAGCTAGCAATGCTCAGGCTTTCACTGCCTGACAGACAAATTGCTGAGGAAGGAAGTCGGGCCCCATTTGATCTGTCCCTCACCTATTGTCCCTTTAACAAATAACCTTGATGAGTTTGTAAGATCTTCTCTTTAGTAAAGAAGCTACAGACCCAATATTTAACTGATTCTTGCTTATGAAGGTTAAATAGATTATAGAGGGATAGCAGGGCTTATGGCTGCTTAGCATGAAATATCGAGTGATCCAGAGGGAGACGCAAGAACGATGGTATTGCTGCTGCAAATAATTGTGGGAGACACTTGTGAGTACTGCACAGTAAATCTGTACTTTCCATGGGCACACATTTAAGGGGAAGCTTCCTCAGGATAGAGCATTGGCAACACATGTCTAATAGGTGCATTCATTTTAATATGCTCATTCATTGAATAGTCCTGATTAATTAGTACATGTCACCATCTGGTACTTAGTGAGACTATTCATTTTTAAAATGTTGAAATTGCAGGGAATGGTGCACACCAATTAAAATCCTTTTAACAGGATTGTGTTGGTATAAAGTATATGTGTAGGAGGACTTCATTGGCATTCAGTGTGCATCTAAGGGTACACACATCAGCCTGAAGTCAATTAGAACAAAGGAAGTCAAGAAAGGGAAAATGAAGGAAGAGCTGTCCTTTTTCTGAATGTGTCTGTTCACCGACTAGGCTTTCTCTGTTTATCTATTTTTCCTCTCACTTGTCTTGATTGTCCTCTTGCCTTTTATTTATGGGTCCCCTTTCTTTATCTCTCACCCTCCATTTTTCTATATTATTTTTGGTTGTTGTTCCCCACTTCCTTATCGCCTCCCAACCCACCGTTTTCCCAGTCACAGATGAAGACCAGAGAGTTGGATGAATAACATTATGTAATGATAAGAGTATAATCTTAGCTCTGTCTGTATTTTAAGAGAATGAGTTCTAGTTGGCCAAATTTCCTGGATAACTGGGGGCTTGAGATATTTACGCATTAAAATATTTTCAATTTTACAACAACCATTTGGTTGGTGCTTATGTAACCTGATTTTTTTAAATGCAGACTTGAATTTAGGGTGCTTTTCCCTCCTCCTGTCTAAATATCTAATGAATATTTATTTTATACTTAAATTTTTAAGTAATAAAACTATTTTTATGGAAAATATTCCAAAATACATTTCACACTTTTGTTGTTTTCATCCCTTGCTAAGTACAGAACACTGAATGTAATTTAACGTTTTCTTGATATCTTGCTATTATAATTAGTGCCAACATCAAACACATTACTATTCTTGAATATCATGATGCCCTTAAAGGATATAGGGCTGTTTTTCCCAATGTGAAATTCTTTTGGAGTTCTTAAGTGTGATTTTTGTTTTTTTCTTTCTCCCCCTTTGCTGTCAGGGAGTCACTTGTCACTTGCCACTTCTTGTCTGGAATGCTGCTGTCTCCTAAGTTATTTTGGTCTATGAAACAACATAGCAACACATCATTTATTCATCTGTTCAAGAAATGTGTAGTACCAATACTGAATGAGAAATGTGTCCTGCCTTTGAGGAGATTAGTAAGGGGACGGAATATACAAATAGACGGAATATATAAATGCCGTGTGATACAAATTTGAGGAAAGGGGCTGTTTTAACTCTGAGAGAAGGTTGTGAGACTTCACAGGGGAGCTGACATCTGACTGGAGTATCAAAGATCTATAGATTTTATGTATGTATGTAGTATTGGGAATTGAATCCAGGGTCTAGCACATGATAGGCAATCATGATATCACTGAGCTACACCACCAGCCCTATAACTGTGGAATTTTGAACAATAATAATACGAGTGAACATGTAAGAGATGATGCTGTAAAAAAAAAAATTGAAAGGAAGTATCAAATCACAAAGAGCATTACATCTTATTTTAAGAAGTTCAAATATATTAAATAGACAACTGAGAACTACGAACGGTTTTATGAAGAAGCAAAGTAGTAATGAGCTCCATTTTAGAGGAATTAGGAGATAACAATTCATTCTTTCTGTATTTCAAAGAAAGAACAATGAAATCCAGAACTCAAATTATCACTTGAAGGGTCAAAGAGGGAGGATAGACTAGAAAGATAGGACCTGGAAATTGATTGGATATAGCATGAGAAGGCAAGAGGAGTCAAAGTTGACCAAGCCTGAATGCCTAGTCGTGTTGTAATACCCTTCATGTGTCAGTACCCAGGAGAAAGTTGAATATATTTTGGAGGAAAGATAACTAGTTCTGTTTGGAGAGGTCTAGTCAGCACCTAGAAGTCTTGAAGCTTCAGAAAAAAGGAGCCAGACATATAGGCCCTGGAAATTATTTACCCTTAAGTATTTGGGAATATACAAGATCACAGAAGAGAATAGTTAGAAAGTCTTTTTAAAAGGGTAATCATGGAAAGGACATTTGGGTACCTTTTTGAAAGAGCAGTGTAACATATATAACTCCTCTCAATATTCTCTGTGGGTTCATAGTAAGTGGATAGGGGGTGTGCAAACAAGGCAGCATGAGAGGGAGCTATAGCTTACCATATTATAAGTAGAGCATTCACCTTTATTCCATATGAACAAGATGAATAAAAGTAACATAATTACATCTACATGTGAAACAAGAGTAAGAGTCTATAAATGAAACCTGAGAGGTGCTTTCCTACTTTGTCTAATTTTTAACTGTGTCCTGAATAGGTGATCTTGATGGATAACTGTTTCCATACAGAATTGTTTCTTATTATACATGAGAAATATTTTTAATTATTTGATGTTATTAAAGGACTCATTGCAACTTCATCTGTTCGATTGTTAAATTTGTTTAATTCAAAATGGTATTTTAACCCAGATTTGCTTCTATATAATTTTAAAATAGATTGCAAATTTGGAAAAGATGTGTACCACACATCTTTATTTCATGATTGCTTTTATAATTTAAAGAGTTAAGTTATTCATTTAAAAAGAAGATAAGGACCATAAAGCCTAGACTGAGTAACTTAGGTATATAGTTTACATAAGCTTACATATGTAATTAGTAATGGTCTGAGTGATACTCATTTGTGCCTCTGAGGAGTCTCCTAGTTGGTGGATTGTTACAATATAATGGAATTGCCACTTATACTCTGGCCACCACAAGGACCAGGGGCCAAGGGCCATTCTTCAGGAATGGCTGACATCCCAGGTGTCACTTTCCCTTCTGAGAGGCCTTGGCTGTCCTCAGTAGTCCAGTGACATAGACAGGGGCACGTATTTTCACCAGTGAAAAATGACCCAACATACCTTAATTGGGGATAATTAAACTTTTCTTCCATCAGATTGTGGTCTCCTTTTATATTATTATCCAGTTACTCCCCAGAGTCCAAGCTTCTGCTGCTTTCTTGAGTCCAACCCTCAAAAAAGGGCTGGAAACCTGTTGGCATGTGTTCATTTCCACCTCAAGTGTTTGACCACAGTTTCCATCCTTGATGCTCCAAAACTGGTTCCATCACTTCAGTTTCTCAACCCAAGACTTATTTTTCTGTCCTTGTTCTGTAATAAAGTAAAGCTATAGAGGATTGTCACTTTACCATTTTCATTTTCTCCCCTATCCACTTCAGCATCCTGTGTCTTTTATATTGATCTCATCAACCATTTACACTCAAAGTTGAGAGTCAAGTTGATAAGAGGATAGTGATTAAAGATATAGATATTTCTAAATGGAAAGAATCTTTAATACATACTCGGTTTTAGAATATATTTACTACTGATGCCATTCAGACATCAGTTGTTGTTTTCCCATCATTCTCTCTAGTTAACTTGGCACAATTGATGCTAGCTTGGTTGTACACACTTCAGTATGCCTCTGGGAAAATCATCCTGGGTTTCTTTCTTTCTTTCTTTCTTTTTTTAATGTGGTGCTGAGGATCAAACCCAGTACCTCACACATACTAAGCAAGCACTCTACCACTGAGCCACAACCCCAGCCCCTCATCCTGGGTTTTGACTTAGAGAGATCCCCAGGGTCATCTTCAGTCCTTCTTCCGCAGTGTCCTTCTGATTGAAAAACCTTATCCATTTGGCCTCTCAAATCAACCCCTGCCAGTTAATTCCACTGCTTTAGTTCTGGGCCTTATCTGGCTTAGTATTGTAATAGTTGAACCAACCATGTTCTCACCTTGCCTCCTCTCAGTGTATACTTTCCATTTCCACCTGAATTCTTAAAGCGCAAGTTGTATTACATTACCCTGTTGCTCAGCAACTCTCTCCCAATATCATCTGACACAAGTCCAAGATGGGATGCTAAAGTTTCTTTGCAAGGCAGTTGCTCAGAACTTGGAATACAATTTTTCCTGTAGAAGCAGGTGGTAAATAGGTTTGCAAGCCAGCTGAAACTAATTCAAACCATCCATGATCACTAAAGCTTAACTAGCATAGTTAACAGTGTTTCTGTAGAAATAGCTTCCCATATTCCCAATTGGTATGTCAAGATGGGGTATGGATATATGTAGTGGGGATCGGAAGAGATCACTCCCTTCCTTTCACTGGATATAGAAATTTAATAACAGTGTAGAGAAATAATGTTTATTAACTGCTTTCTATAAATCAGCCTCTGAGTTAGGAACTTTATACATTTTAATTCATTTTCATAACAACTCTGTAAAATAGTTATACTCCTTCAATGGATGCTTAGTAAATTAATAATGTAAATAAGATCACAAGAGAAATGTTTACCTGACAGAATATTGTTTTTAAGCACCACTTTTCAAACTTTAGTAATTTACAGCCTCCTTTTATTAAGAAAAAAATAATAACTGTGGTCTCTTAGTATTGACATACATTATTTTAATTTTAGTTAAATACAAACATAGAATTAAGTATGAATTCCTTATATTTCTCATTTACTTCTAAAGAGTTTTAAAAGTTAAATACCAAAAAAATGGAAAATGGATGAAATGCAAATTAACAGTAATATAGCATGATAGATATTTTACTAAAACTAAACTGCTCCTCACAATGTGCATATGGAGCTTCCAGCCACCCCACTTTACTTTGCAGCTTTCATTACCATTGACTCTCCTCTTAGACCATATTTCTCTCTAGGGTATTGACAATCCAAGATTGGTACAGTACACAGAGATTACATCATGATGTCATTTGGGTCTTCACTTGGTGGGATTGAATCATTTACATATAAATGATTTCTTTTCCCACTTTCTCTTACAGTTAAAATAGTGTGCTTGATACCAGCTTAGACTAGGAAGACAAACAAACATGTGGGCCTGGAAATCACATTACTAAGCTTAGTTAATAAATAGCCTTTGCAGTGATCCAGCATATGCTTATATTAATTTATTTTAGATACAGACTTTACTTTCAGCTTAATATTAGACTTCTTTGGAGAACTCTTAAACTCTTGAAAATTTATTCTAGATCCTGGTTTGAGAAATACTCTTTTAATGCATTTTAAAACCATTATATATTTATAACCAGTATAAAAATAATTCTTACCTATTTATTAGACCAGGTCCTCCAAATACTTCCACCAGGAAAGACTAGTTGGTTATGGTTTTTCCTTGAAGCAATGAATCTATATTTCTTCAAAGTATTGTATGATTCATGCCGGGGTCCAGCCCTAGCACAAAGGGTCGTGGTGCTCTCTGGTGATTGGGATGGCGTCGGCGAGGTGGAGAACAAGGCAACACAGACTCAGTGATCTGAGGCTAAGTTGTGTTCTAACTTTACTTTTTCCACACACCATTTTTATATGTTAGCTTCTGGCATGAGTACAATATCTTGAGGCCACACAAAAGGAAACTGACACAAATTACAAGACAACAGGCAAAACATGTTAGCAGATTAAATATTATCAACTCTTCATAATATTTTTAAGTATTCTTCTATATAATCTTTAACTAGTTCTACTTTCTATACTACTGGTAACATCGTGCACTGAAGTCATTTCTATGAACAACATATAAGCTTACACTATGTGGTTAATAATTAGTTTAATAGGAACAATAGGTCTTGCTAGGTTACAACTCCTGCTTTTGCCCAGTAAGCATTAGCCGGTCCTGCCCAAGAAAGCTGTTCAGAGCAACTAAGCAAACACCAGCGTTTTACATATTTTAAATATTCTAAAAAGGGGAGATGAGCCTTCCGTGTACATTTTTCATTATAATATACTTGATGCCAATCAAGGTATATACTGCCAGTGGGAGATAAAGGGGGTCTAAATCTAAGGCACCAGAAGCTGGTTTCCTAAGAGGATACCATAGTTCTCCATTAACCAAATAAGCATTACCAAATGATGTCTGAATTGTTGGGACTATTTTTCTAGCCTTAACAACTTTGTTTGTGACTTGTTTGTCTGGAGTTAAGGTGGGAACAACATGTTTTTCTGCCCTAGGTCATCTAGAAGTAGTCACCATCCACAGTGACATTTAGCATAAGTTGCTGGAAATGAGCATAGCATTCTTTCCAAGTTATACTTTTATCACCCCAGAACAAGGGCCTTTCTTGGTTATATCCAGTATGATAAGCTGTTTGATTCTTGTGTTCTAAATCTCCTAAGACCCTAAAATTCCCCCAAAATCCAATATAATATTATTCCCAAGCACAGGCAAATTAAACAAGACAACAGGAAACAGCAGACCCAATTCCCAGGAAGATGAGACCTTGCAAACATCTTTGTAACTCAGTGGAATCCTTGTCAAGCACTGAGGGGAATTGAAGAGGGCGCAGCAAATTCAGACTTTTATTAATTTGGAAGTGCTTTCCCCCTTTTAACGTCTAAATTATAAATGTTTTACAGTACTGTTGTTTACTCTTTTCTGTAGTTGAGGAAAGTAAAATTTAGTTTAATTGGAAAGAGAGTACCTTCTTCCAAAGGTAAAACTCAAACCGAAGTATCCAAAAATGCAGAGAGTTACAATGAAATTTTTCTCTTTGACTTTGTTGCTATAAACATTTTTCTGAATTTTTATTTTTGTATTTCTCTTTCCTTCCCAGTTTCCTTTTCCCACTTTTCTTCTAATCTTGCACTGCCCTTATTTACATCTCAATCAGCTATGACTCCTTAATTTAGCCTTCAGTCCAATTTTCTTCATTTGACAACTTTCCTCTGAGGTTGGGAGCAGTGGAGAGGAAGAACACAGCAAGACGGCTTCCAGCAGTGTCTCACCACACACTCTCAACCCATTACTTCAGTGACCCCTCCAAGTCACAATGACCTGATTCAGGCTGTATTGAATGAAAGTTTGTACTTAATTTGCCACATGCTATTCACTTCCTCAATATCCCGAAGCACAGAAAGCACAACTTTAGGGCAGCCCCTAGCATAATGTGAATTTATTGGTTCACCCCTGGCTTGTTCTACAGCAGCATGTGGAACCTGCCTGACTGAAAGCTGAGTTGAGGAAGCCATAGGCATGCCTCATTCTAACACTTTCTTCATTCATAGATTTACTCCAGTGGACAGTGCTGATGCACTGAGTGGACATCTCTGGGGTATTGCCATGCTTATATCTAAAGAAGCCTTCAAATGTCAGGGATAGCTGAGCTCTACCATTTATGCCATCCTGACTGCCATTTACTAGCTGAGTGACCTTGGGCAACTCCCAGTTTCTTCATCTATAAGACTAATGATGGTGTATATATTACAGGATTTTTTGAAAACTAAGAGTTTTATGAATAAATTGTTTCAAATAGTGCCTGATACTTATTAGAATTGTTTTTCAGCAAGTACTTATTTTGTATCTAATACATTTCAAGCAGTCCAAGAAATAAAGAGATGAAAAAGATATTGCCCTACCTTCAAAGGACTTACATAATTGTAATGCAGGATGATATTATAATAAAGGTATTTAGGGAATCAGAAAAAAATTTCATCACAGAGGTAAAATTTGAACTGGACCATGAAGAATAAACAATTTTGCCAGCTGGAGCAGCATTAGAAGAAACACATTCCCAGAAAAAGAAACACACTGTAAACAAAATAAAACCATGAATAACCATGGGGTCCTTGGTTATTAGATAATATTTTAAACTTCTCTCTGATGTTTACCTTCTGAAGTAGGGGTCTGAGGTGGGTTGAGGGAACATTTTGGAATTTATAATCTTATAACTAGTTATTACTAACTATATGATAATAATGAGTAGTATCTATACTATTTAACTGGTTCGTCAAAGAGTTTAAATTCAAAAGACGAGCTGGGAACTAAGCAGCACTCCTGTGCCATGGTGCCTTTGCTGTTGCACAGTTCTTACCCTGAGGTGACTACCATGTGACAGGAACAGTAAATTGTTACAGAAAACTCTGTGGTTAGAGCAGTTGGAATTGGATGGGCTTTGGCCTTTTAAAGGAGCCTTGAAGTTTTCAAAAATTAAGCAGGTCTTACTTTGGTCTCTCCTTTAGACAAGAGAACATCATGTCTTAAGATCTTGTGTATTCTTGTGATAGTGAGGAATTGTGATTTTTTTTTTTTCCTGGTCAGATACCAAATTAAGACATTTCCTTCTACCCATGGAATGTTCATTTGTATGCCAAATTAAAGCTGTGTTTTATCTCCTGCAAAACCTCTTCCTGCAGCTTTGCTTTCACTTCCTCTCCCCACCCTTTTAGTCATATACTGAAGGGTTTGGCAACTGGTGGAGGTGTCAGGTCAGCATTTTTCACTGTGGAAGAAGGAAAGGTTGGGAACAATGACGTGGAGATTGTCACATTTTCCTTTGCTTTTTATATAAATGACCCACACATTCCATTACAAAAGCCTAATGAGAGCCTTGGCTTATAAATTTTACCCTCGCATCCTGGAGATGAACTAATGTGTTGGATGACATATGGGGGATAATTCCTCAATGAGTGTCCTTAAAAGCCCATGAACAGCAGTAAGGATCCTTGACTCTGTCTCCGTGGTAATATGACAGATTTTATGGAGAGAGATATTGGCCTTCGGGAGTTACAGGATTGGAGAAGGAGCTTAGCAGTCCATTCCCTGCCCTCCTTTATTATTAACAGATTCTCCTCGGGTGCCTGCAGGGAATGCTCTCTGTGTGGTGTTTAATAGACCACCTGCACACCCCCTTTTCACTGCCAGGAATTGTATTCTAGCTTGAGGAACACCAACTTTCTACTGGCTGGTTTATTTCACGATCAAAATCCAGTGTGGGTTTGGTTGTCTCATATCAAGTCTGCCTGAAACTTTTGGACTAGAAGCAAAATAATTATTATTGTATAGCACCAGAGAGAGTAAAAAACAGTAATAAGTTCTTAAAAGGCTGTCACAACTTGAAGTGAAATAGGCTACTCTTGAACAGCTTTATCTATAGCCTCAAGGACTTTGGTTCTGAAAACTGTCGAATATGAAATAGGATTTTAGATCATGGAGTCCTGGCTCGCTTCTAGGGGCACGTTAGCCCTTAAACTCTCCCTTAGACCATTTCATCTGGAGGACGTGCTTTAAGATTATAAAGAATATGAAAGCAAATGAGCTTTTCTTATCAAACATTCCATTTGGGTGCTCTGTATCAGACCTGGTCTAGCAAATAAGTGTAGGACACCAGCACAAGACTCTTACATTTTCTTGTTTAAGTGCCTCAGGAGACATTTTTTTATTTCTCAAGCATAACGTTGGTAACTAGAGTTTTCCCTTTGGGGAGTGTCACTTTTGAGCAGCAAAAGCTGCTAGTTATTATTGATTGCCACTAAAGTCATTTCACAGTGGCTGCAAGCCCAAGGATTGCTCTTTGGACTGACCTGCATCCGGTATAGCTTCTCTTGCTAAAAGCCTGTTATAAGTTAAAATAGTTTTGACAGTGTTTTCAAGTGTATATCTTTGTCTCCAAACATAATTAGTATTTAAAATGAAGCCCTTAAAGTTTAGGCTTTGTGGCTTAGACAGCAGCTCCATCTGGTGCTTGCTAAAGGTGTGTGTTTGTTTCATCTCTTGGTTTCATGGCAGCATAAATGCAAATGTACCCAGACCTTGTAAAGGATGTCAACTCCAACACGGATTTCTATTGCACGTGCTCTGACATAAGTTAATTGTGTTCCTGGCGAATTTCATTTGGCAGTTCTGTTGATAATGTGATAGCTACTAGTCAACAGCCATCTTTTGACTGAGTTAACTTATAGTTGAAGTGGGGTATTATTTTTCATAATTACCAGTCTTGGGAAAAGAAAATATGCTACTTCCAAGAAAAAAACTTAATCCCTTTCTTATCAGGGGCAGGTTTAACTTGATTAACTTGATTAATGTTGTACTTAGTGCCACATAATGTTAAATACAGGCAATATTTTTAAGATATTATTGATGACTGGTAGGAATGATTCAAACTGCTACTAGAAGTTATGTCTGAATAATGTAATTACATGTGGTTTGTTTTCTTTATGTTTTTCTGAATTCCACAGCAAGCATACATAACCCAAGGGAAAAAAACCTAACAAAAGAAAACATAATTTGAAAACAAAACATACAGTAGGTAGCTATAGCCTTATATCCCAGTTCTGGATCTCTCATTCACTGTGTGAACTTAGGAAAGTCACTTTCTCTCCAGGGCTTTAGATCCCTTGTCCATAAAACAAAAGAATTGAGCTAGGGTCCTACTTAGCATTAACAGTCTGAGATTTGTGGTTGCCCCCTCTTTTCCCTGTCTTGTCAGCCTCTGCCATCTCCTGTGTTTTTCCCCAGTATTATTCAACAGTATCTAGTTTCTCCCATCTTAAAATGAGGAAATGCTTTCTGGGTGCTTTCCATACTCCCAGCTCTTTCTTTCTTCAGGTTTCTACTTAAACTGTTCCAAAAAGTTATCCACCATTGCTCTGTCACCTCACTCTTCAACTCACTGCAGTCTGGTTTCCATCCCATCACTGCACCAGAAAGTGCAGTTCATACTCGGATCACTGATGAGCTCACGTTGCCAAGTCCAATGGGACATGTAAGCCCTCATTTTCCACTACCTCTCAGCAGCAATTTAAGTAGTTGCCTTTTTCCCTCTTAATGATATTTCCTCCTCTGGCTTCTGTCTCTTCACACGTTGGCTATTACTTTTTTGTTTTACCGGGAATTATCTTCTTCTTCCTGGTTCATGCATCAAGACCACCCTTCCAGCTCTTTCTCTGTGTTCTTTTTGGCCTAGGTATTTCTTTACCAGTAATTCTCAAGTAGACAAGAACCACAGAATTCTCTTCTGTGTTCCAGGACTCCTGAATTCACCTATCTATTTTATTCTGTGCAGGCTCACAAAGTGTGAATTCTTCCCCTCAAAGTCATACATCCTCCATTGCTCTCTATCTCAGTAAACAGTTCCACATATCACTGGAATAAACCCAAAACCTTAACAATTCTTATTTGCTCCAAAATCCAGTCATTCCTTCATCTGTCTTTCTCTGTCTTCCCTGATGCCATATCCTAATCCAGATCCTCATCCAAACTTCATTTGCCCAAATCAGCCCTTTAAACTGTCTCCTTGACACCCATCCTGTTCTCCAAAGTCTGTTTTCTACCCAGAAGTGAAAACTGGTTTTTGTAAATTAGCTTTGTTGAAGCTTAATTTACATACAATAAAATTCACTTTTTTATTCTACAGTTCTACAAGTTTTGGCAGACGGTTGCAGTTATATGATCACCATCATAAAATGTTTAGATTGTTTCCAGGTTCTGTCTGTTTTAGTGAAAACTGATTTTCGTTTATCTTGGGTAAATATCTGGGAGTGGTATTGTTAGGTTCCAAGGCAAGTAAGCGTATGTTTAACCTTAAAGAAACTGCCAAACTGTTTCCAAAGTGCTTGAGCCTCTTGAATTCCCTTTGACAATATACAGTAGGAGAGTTCCAATTGTTCCATGTTCTGACTAGTGTGAGTTAGTTTTTATTTTTATTTTTATTTTATTTTAATCACTCCAATAAATGCACAGTGGTAGCTCATTGTAGTTTTGGTTTGCATTTCCATGTGGCTGAGGATACTGTCTTTCGCATATTTTATGTATGCCATACACCTTTGGTAAAGTGCTCAAATCCTTTCACAGGTTTTTGTTGGGTATGCTTTTTTTTGGTTGAGTTTTAAAAGTCCTTTATATATTCTAGATACAAAGTTCTTTGTCAAATAAAATGTATTTTACAGAAAATTTCTCATCTGTGGCCTGTCTTCATTCTTTTGTTGGTGTCTTTGGCAGAGCATTTTTGATTTTCAAATTCAAATTATTGCTTTGTTCTTTCATACTTATGGTGTTGTATATTTAAACTCTTTGCCTAACTTAAGTTTGTAATGATTTTCTCCTTCATTTTCTTCTCAATTTTGTAGCTTCACATTTTATACTTCGGTCTGGAATTCTTTTTGAGTTAAATTTTGTGTGTGATGTGAGAGGTATAGATCAAGGTTCATTTTGTTGTCTGTAGATAGCTAATTAGTCAACACCATTTAAATTAAACCACTATAGTCCTATGTAAAAAGGCTATCTTTTAACTTTTGAAGAAGACTATGTTTTTCACTTTATGTGGATCTGTTTCTGAACTCTATTCTCTTTTCTCTTCTGTTTTATGATAGGGATCAGCAGCAAACTTTTTCCATAAAGGACCAGATAGTAAATATTTTAGATTTTGCAGGCCAAAAGGCACAGTGGAAGATATTATTTAGGTACTTGTGTAACAAGAGAGAATACAAATTTCTACCGATTTTTGATGAAAGTTAATAATATAATGAAATAATCTAATCTAATTAAGAAGAATGGGATTCTTTGGGGGGAGATAAATAACATTTTGGTTAATTAGGATTCAAAGTTAGTGTTTCCTCTTATCCCGATTGATTTTAAAATTTTCATCTATTGGTGTACATCTGTAATGAAATCTTTCATATTTTACCTTTGTTAAATGTCTTTTTACACAGATGGAAACCCTGCAATTTGTGGAATGCCAAAAGCACTGCAAATCAGTCACTGTCATAACTATTCAATTCTCCACTGTAGCACAAAAACAGCCAGAGAAAATATGTAAACAAATGAGTGTAATTATGTTCTAATTGAACCTTATTTGTAAGCGCTGAAATTTGAATTTCATATGATTTCCACTGGTCACAAAATATTATTATTATTTTGATTTTTTTTCAACTATTTAAAAACACCTAAGCATTCTTAGCATCATGACAGCAGTGTGTGGCAGAAGAAAGCAGCTCAGGACGTGGCCATCAAGAAATAGAGTTTGTTCACCAAGAACAAAACATACATTCCAAAGGCCTGCCCGCAAGTGACCCACTTCCTCCAGCCACAACCTATCTGCCCATAGTTATCACGCCATTAATCCATTCAAGTGTATTAATGCACTGAATAGGTTAAAACTTTTGTAACCCAATCATTTCACCTCTGAACTTTCTTACATTGTCTCACACATGAGTTTTGGAGACACCCTTTATCTGAACCGTAACAGCAGCTGTGAGCCTCAAATAAGAGAGAGCCACAAGATTCATTGTTCTAAACCTAAAAAACAGCACGTTTAATTACTAGTGTTTATTCATTATGCTAGACTTACAGAACTCAGAAACTAGTGGAGAAACAATTTAAAATGAAAGCACTTGTTCATAAAGGCATATCTAAGAGACTTTAATAATCCAAAGAGAAATGGATTATTAAGTGGAATTGAGAGTGTAAAACTAGTTGATTTCAAGACATGAGGTAGAAGGGAGGCAGGAATCACAAGGGGCTTGGATTACATCCTGTAACTCAGAGGTTCTAACACTTCACTGCACTTAAAATTACCTGGAGAACTTGTTAAAATTTCAGAATCCTAGATTCCCCCCGCCCCAAGACTGACTAAGTAGATCTATAGTGATTCCCTAGGTGAGCTAGCACCCCCACACACACAGTGTGCACACTGACATTTAGGAGCCAATGCATTAATGGGTCACAGAATAGTTTTTAAGCTGGTTAATATGATGATTGTAGTAGCATTTTAGGAAGTTAAATATGATAGTAGTGTAAAATAATGGAATCACTTGAGATTAAAATGCAAATTCTGATTCATTAGGTCTTGAGTTGGGTCTAAGGTAACTGCATTTCTGACAAATTCCAGGTGAGACTGGTACTGCTTACCTGAGACCCACATTTTAAGTAGCAAAGGAAATAAAGGCTATATTCAAATGGGTGAGACTATACAGCATGGAGATTAGTTAATAGCCTATCACATTTATCTAGGCAAGAGATAGTATCTGAACTACTAGTAGTGGTGATAATGGCAGGAATGGATTCCAGTGAAATCTAATAAAATAAAATTGACAAGATAAAATTGACACAACTAACAGGGAGTTTAGTAAGGATTGGAGTGAGGAGTAGGAGGAAAGATGTCAAAGATGATCAGAAGCTTGACATTTAGCTGTCTAGGTGGATGATGATGACATTTGCTATGATATAAGATGAAGAAAAGGGTAAGAAGGTGGTTTGGGATGAGGAAGAGGACTGGTTAGAGGAGATAAGTTATAAGTTACTTGGAGTTGAGAGATGGGGTAGCCAGAGGAGGCATTCATTTTGAAAGCCTTGAATTCAAAGAGTCTACAAGATAACTAAATTTTCAAGGGGTGTTGAAAGAAGAGAAACCCATAAAGGACTAAGAAATATTAGAGACATTGATAATAGAATGACCAGTATCAAGGTATTTCCAAGTGGTTGGAGATGTAGCTATGTGGTAGACCACTTGGCCTCAGTTGGATCTCTAGCAATTCAAATACACACACACACACACACACACACACACACACACAAAATGTCCGAGAGAGGAATGTCATATCATTGCCACAGAGATATCAAGCCAAAGATTATATATGGTTCGAAAAGAGTGCAAAGTTCTAATTAAGAGGCTCACTTTCTTTTTTATTTTATTTTTTTGGTACTGAGGATTGAACCCAGGGGCACTCCACCACTGAGCCACATCCCCAGCCCTATTTTGTATTTTATTTAGAGACAGGTTCTCACCAAGTTGCTTAGGGCCTCGCCCTCGCTAAGTTGCCGAGGCAAGAGGCTCACTTTCTAAGATGCTGATTGGCTAAAGGGATTTTATGACACCTGCAAATTAGCTCATCTCTCAATCTTTTAATTTAAGGAGAAATTTAAGAACAGCCAGTTTTTTCAAGTCATTCATAACGTTAAGCCTCATAGTGCCTTTTTCATTCAGGTTATTTTTCCCTTTTTCCCCCACAGATTGATCATACTTAGAAGAGCTGCTGTAATAATATAGGGGAGGTGAAAACCAGCAGATGAAAGTTTTGCTATGCACTGAAAGAAAAGTATTGTCTGTGAAGTTCTAATTTTAAAAATGTCTGCTTGTAACACCTTCACTGAACACGTCTGGAAACCTGGTGAATGCAAGAATTGCTTTAAACCTAAAAGCTTGCACCAGCTCCCCCCGGACTCTGAAAAGGCACCCACTACCCATGGCAATGTGAAAACTAATGCCAACCACAGTAATAACCACCGTGTCAGGAACACCGGAAATTTCCGGCCTCCTGTGGCTAAAAAACCCACTATAGCTGTGAAGCCCACTATGATGGTGGCAGATGGGCAAAGTGTGTGTGCTGAGCTTAGCATCCAAGAACACTGTGAGAACAAACCTGTCATCGTGGGGTGGAACCGAAACAGGACTGCCTTGAGTCAGAAACCACTTAACAATAATAATGAAGATGATATTGAAGGATTTAGCCATGTTCCTAAGCCTTATGGCAATAATGACAGTGCAAAGAAGATATCAAATAACAATAATGGGCTAACTGAAGTGTTAAAAGAGATAGCAGGTTTGGATACCAACCCTCAGATAAGAGGAAATGAAACAAACTCCAGAGAAACATTCTTAGGAAGAATAAATGATTGCTACAAACGATCATTGGAAAGAAAGCTTCCTCCAAGTTGCATGATAGGTGGCATCAAGGATACTCAGGGCAAACATGTTAGTTTGAGTGGGAGCACAGAAGTAATCAGTAATGAAGGGGGCCGGTTCTGCTACCCAGAGTTCTCTAGTGGCGAGGAGAGTGAGGAAGATGTACTTTTCAGTAACATGGAGGAGGAGCATGAAAGCTGGGATGAGAGTGATGAAGAGCTACTGGCCATGGAGATTCGCATGAGGGGTCAACCCCGCTTTGCCAACTTTAGAGCAAACACTTTGTCTCCTGTTCGATTCTTTGTGGACAAAAAATGGAATACCATCCCCCTACGAAATAAATCACTCCAGAGAATCTGTGCTGTGGACTATGATGACAGCTATGATGAAATCCTGAATGGTTATGAGGAAAATTCTGTAGTCTCCTATGGTCAAGGAAGCATTCAGAGCATGGTGTCATCTGACTCCACATCACCAGATTCTTCTTTAACAGAAGAATCACGTTCTGAGACAGCCAGTAGTTTTTCCCAGAAGATTTGTAATGGGGGGATATCGCCTAGTAATCCAGGAGAGTCTAAGGACATGAAGGAAATTGAACCCAATAATGAAAACCTCCCTGGTAATAATCTGGAGAAGGAATCATCACAAGCTTCCAAAAGCTCAGTAAAAGTTCCAGAGACACACAAAGCAGTCCTTGCTCTCCGATTAGAGGAGAAGGATGGCAAGATAGCTGTGCAAACTGAGAAGCAAGAAAGTAAAGCCTCTACAGATATTGCTGGGCAAGCAGTAACCATAAACCTCGTCCCTGTAGAGGAGCAAGCAAAGCCCTACCGAGTTGTAAATCTGGAACAGCCATTGTGCAAGCCTTACACTGTTGTGGATGTGTCAGCAGCCATGGCCAGTGAGCACCTCGAGGGCACTGTTAATAGCCCGAAGACAAAAAGTTCATCTTCTACTCCAAACTCCCCGGTGTCTTCACCTGCATTGACACCAGGACAGATAAGTGCCCATTTTCAAAAATCCAGTGCAATCCGATACCAGGAAGTGTGGACTTCCAGCACCAGTCCACGACAAAAGATCCCTAAAGTGGAAATAATTACTGGTGGAACTGGACCAAATATCCCGCTAAGGAAAAACTGTCACAAATCAGCACCTACTTCACCCACAGCTACAAACATTTCCTCTAAAACCATCCCTGTTAAGTCACCTAATTTGTCTGAAATAAAATTTAATAGTTACAACAATGCTGGTATGCCACCTTTTCCAATTATTATTCATGATGAGCCAACTTATGCTCGGAGTTCCAAAAATGCTATTAAAGTTCCCATTGTTATTAATCCAAATGCATATGACAATCTAGCCATCTACAAAAGTTTTCTGGGAACTAGTGGAGAACTCTCAGTGAAGGAAAAAACCACAAGTGTAATAAGCCATACTTATGAAGAAATAGAAAGTGAAAACAAAGTGTCTGATGCCACTAGCAAACCTCCTGAATGTCCCCAAGCCAAAGGGTTTTCAAACAGCACAGAGCGTAAAAGGGGCTCAGTGGCTCAGAAAGTTCAGGAGTTTAACAACTGCCTCAACAGAGGTCAGTCTTCCCCACAGAGAAGTTACAGTTCCAGCCACAGCTCCCCAACAAAAATCCAGAGAACCACTCAAGAGCCTGTGGCCAAAGCAGAAGACACACAGGAGCCTCAGATGGTGGATAACAGTGGCAGTGCCAGGGAGAAAGCAAGCATCGTGCTTTCCCAGATTGTGGCTGCTATCCAACCCCCCCAGTCTCCTCCAGAAACACCTCAGTCTGGCCCCAAGCCTTGCAGTATGGAAGAACTTTACGCCATTCCTCCAGATGCTGGTGCTGCCAAGAGTACACCTAAGAGTACACCAGTCCGTCCCAAGTCTCTCTTTACATCTCAACCCAGTGGTGAAGCTGAAGCACCTTTGAATGCA
Organism: Glaucomys volans; assembly: GCA_020662805.1. Classification (NCBI taxonomy): domain Eukaryota; kingdom Metazoa; phylum Chordata; class Mammalia; order Rodentia; family Sciuridae; genus Glaucomys; species Glaucomys volans. Next base: position 109,860 of record JAJEJO010053556.1, read on the forward strand.
GAAAGTCCTACCACTAAAGTACAGAAAGACCCATTCTCAAAGCCTCCTTCCAAATTAGTGAGCAACTCCCAAAGTGAGCCACCACCTCCCTTTCCCCCACCACGCTCTACTTCTTCTCCTTACCATGCAAGTAACCTTTTGCAGAGGCATTTTACCAACTGGACCAAACCAACTAGCCCTACCAGATCAACAGAAGCTGAATCGGTTTTGCACCCTGAAGGTACCAGGCGGGCAGCTGATGCAAAGCCTAAACGCTGGATCTCATTTAAAAGCTTCTTCCGCCGTCGGAAAACAGATGAGGAGGATGACAAAGAGAAAGAACGAGAGAAAGGGAAACTGGTGGGCCTCGATGGCACCGTCATCCACATGCTGCCACCTCCTCCAGTTCAGCGTCATCACTGGTTCACAGAGGCAAAAGGAGAGTCCAGTGAGAAGCCAGCCATTGTCTTCATGTACAGGTGTGACCCTGCCCAGGACCAGCTCAGTGTGGATCAAAACAAGGCCAGGGCTGACCAGGCAGCAGTCATGGAAAAGGGTCGAACAGAAGACGCATTACTACGGGACTCAGAAAAGAAGAAAAGTAGTCATTCTTCTCCATCACAGATTCCTAATAAGGTTCACAGGTATGTAAAATAGACTGGCAGAATATGAGAATTTTTTAAACACATTTTCAGGTGCTAAGTTTTTTTATATCTTTTAAGATTGCATAAGAGCTATTTCTGTTTTGTAAGTAGCACTCTGTGGCCATCATCCATCTTTATAACTGCATTCCAAGATTAGAATATTATTGAAGTGATCTTATTGCACTGAACAAGGTTTATGGCCCTGGATCTCTAGCTAAAATAGTCTTCTCCTTTCTAGTGAATACAAAGGAACTTTAACAGAAAAAAACAAATCCATAGCTCCATAACAGAAATAAATAAGACATTGTTCTGAATTGCTGTGATGGTGTGAGGAAGAAACAGAGTCAAATGAATGCTCTTTCCCTCACTGTAAATGAAATAGAAGTGTATAAGCAGTTCTGTTTGGTTTTCATCAAGGCAGTATTTCTATATGCATTACTTTATTTTAAGGGAATATTTGTTTTTTTTATTGCTGCCTCTTTCTGTATTCCTTTCAAATGTTGTGAAAAAAGTGGGGAGTAAGGACAAGTAGTTTATAGATATTTAACATGTAGGAGAAACAGGAGTAGGTTATTGAGGTTGAGACCCTGTGGTATAATCCTCAATTCAGCTAGGCAGATTGTATGCTCATGAGTTCTCTAGGCATTAGTTTATTACCTTAATAATTTTTAATTGATCTACTATTCTGTGAATGACATGTTTCAAATATTTTTCTTAAATCCTTATAAAACCGCATAAGGATTCTTTGAGAACCCTATAACTAAGGAAACTGAAAATCAGAGAAGTTAAGAACTGACCAGAGTTGCACAGCTAGTACTTGTCAGAGCTGGAATTCAAACCCTGATCTGTGTCATTCTATATAGCATGTATCCTTTCTGAAGTGTGTTGCATTATTAATGAACACAGATCAAATAAAGGACTGAGGATATAGGTAGTGGTAGATTGCTTGCCTAGCTTCCATGAAGTCCTGGGTTCCATCACCAGCACCCCACCACCACCACCACTACACACAAACACACACATAAAACCAAACAAAATTGTTCTGTTTTGGCTTGTGATCATTCACAAGCCAAATGATATTCAGGAGTTGTGGTTTTTTTTTTCTCATTTGTATTATAAACAAAATTAATTAACTGCCAATAAAAAAGGAGGTTTATTCCAGGTTTTTGACAAATAGGGATATACCCTGAGTATTTCATTCTTCTGATTCTGAGTTTTTCTTCCTACTTATATAGAGGCAGATAAACCTTCTCTACCTGGCCTGACTTTTTCTCTGCAAAGACGTCAACCTCTGATTATTGGGGCAAATTCTCTTACCAGTTTCTCTTTAGAAAAGTATAAATAAAAATGAAGTGAACAGTTAATGCCTTTATTTTTCCTAGCAATATGCTAGGAAGTTTATATGTATTCTTCGTTAAAATTAGCTTTTTACATACCTCCAAATAGTCATCAAAATGGTAGCAAGCCCCTGTTTTCCTTAAATCTGTATAATAACAAAGTAACCAGAATAGTGGTAATATGTTCCTGAAAATGATAGTTTTATCATTGATAGTGGAAAGTCATATTCCATTTTTACATACTTAGTGATAGAATGTTATAAGCCAGTAGCAATAAAATGCATGTACTGCAAGTTATTAAACAAGCAATTTAAAAGCACTTGGTTAGAGTTACCTAGGAGGGAATGGCAGATAGGTCTTGCAGATCAATAAACAGCTTTACTCCTCATTACGTACTGCTGTGGTGGATATGTTCACACCTTGGGAGGCACAGCCAAGAAATGATTTGGCCTCTCTTGTGAGGATGTGATCTCTCCTTGGGCTATATTCCACTATATTTGGGCTTGAAGGCAGCCAGACTCTGGGTGTGGCAGACCCCTTACTGTACAGCTTATATTTTCACAGATTTTGTTATGTACTGACCAGTCATATCTTCCAAAATTTATCAACTCTTTATAGGTAACTTCATGAATCCAAATGACACAATTGATTTGTCCCTTGGTGCTTAAATTTGACCATGTTTCATAATTATCTGGAGGGCTTTTGAAACAGATTGCTGATCATCCCCAGAGTTTCTGATGCAGAGGTGTAGAGTGGGTCCTGATACTTTGCATTTCCCACAGGTTCCTGGATGAGGCTGATGTTGCTGGTCCTTGGGCCACACTTTAAAACCACTGGTCTCACTCCCATTCTAAAGATAACATTGCTGTGGTCTAAGTGAAGCCATTATTGAAATACTAGGCTCTTCTTAGGGGCACACTGAAAATTTCTCATTTCATAATGTCCAGAGTAAGAAGAAAAAGAATTACTCAATAAGCTGTTTTTAACATTATGAAAAGCTTAATACATGAATATGCATATTGAAAAATATACACCATTTGCTTTTTAAATAATTACCTCATTTGCTTGGATATGCCATTGGTATTTACTTGAAGCAACTTTGAAAGGAAAACCATTACAATCAAATGTCAACATTTGTGTTTCTGGCTTGATGGCAGTGTGATCATTAAATTACCATCCCACGGCTGGGAACACACTGCTGAAATAAATGAAAATATGGTTTTTCTCTAAGTAAATGAAGATTCCAAATCTAAACTGTCATAAGGAATGAAGAATGAAAAAATACTGTGCTGAAGGCCAGACCCCAGGCTCTGAAAGATGAAAGACTTTATAGAGCCTTTCATTATGGAGTTAGATTATTTCTAATTTCATTTATTAGACTGTTCAGAGAACATAAGTTGAGTATGTGCCTGGAACAAATCCGGAAAAGGACACTGCTGAAATAATGGACTTGGGTTTGACTTTAGCCTCGACTATCCATCTGGGCCTTCACTAAACAGGATTATAATGATACCTATCACATAGAATTGATTTGAACATTTCATGAGAAAATATACAATAGGCTTAACACAAGGTCTGGCACATTGGATGCTTAAGAGTACTAGGTCCCCTACCCTCTGTGCAATAAATGTTAAATGTACAGAGTGGTACAAAAGCACAAAATACAAAGGGTTTAAATCAGCTTAAAACAGACTTCTCAGAAATGAATTTGAAATAGGATTTTGCCAGCTGGTTGAGAAAGACATTATAGGCAAAAGGAACAGTATATGCCAAGTCACAGAGATGAGGATGGCAGACAGAAGCAGAACATGTGACTGGAAAAGGATAATGAATAGTCTAGAGGATCAAAAGCAAGCTGAACTCATGGAAAGAGAGTCAGTGTGGGATTGGGATACAGTGGGAAAAGAGGAGGATACAAGGTTTCAGCTAGAATGAGTATGTTTTAGTAACCATGTTAGTGTAATGTATACTTCAAAATTGCTGTAAGAGTTTATTTTAAACCTCACCACAAAGAATAAAAAGATGAGGTGATGGATTTACTAATTAGTTTAATCTTTCTTCAATGCATACATATATCAATGTATACATATATATCACATTGCACTCTATAAATATATAATAAATATATAATCATTATTTGTCAAAAAACATTTTTTTAAAATAGTCCAGTGCTTCTTTTTTTTTTTTTTTTTTTTTTTTGGAACCAGGGATTGAACTCAGGGACACTCGGCCACTGAGCCACATCCCCAGCCCTATTTTATTTAGAGACAGGGTCTCACTGAGTTGCTTAGGGCCTCGTTAAGTTGCTGAGGCTGGCTTTGAACTCGGGATCCTCCTGACTCAGCCTCCCAAGTTGCTTGGATTACAGGCGTGCGCCACCACGCCCGGCTAATCCAGTAGTTCTTAAAGTATGGTCCATGTGAGGTCAAATAGCGACCATGTAAAATTCTCTATTTTCATAATAATACTGCCAAAGTTGGGGTCTTAAATGTCACTGAAAGGCCTATTTGTTAAAGGCTGGGTAACCAGCCTGTGGTCCTATTGGGAGATGGTGGAAACTTTAGGAGGGTGGGGCCTAGTAGAAGGAACTTAGGTCACTCATAGTGTGTCCTTGGAGGGAATACTGGGACCCCAGCACCCTCCTGTCTGTCTCTTTCTCTTTTGCTTCCTGGCCACCATAAGGTGAGAAGTTTCCTTTGCTACCTGCTCCCTGTCATGATGTACTACCTCACCACAGGCCCAAAGGCAGTGGTGCCAAGTGACCATGGACTGAAACCTCTGAAACCAAAATAAACCTTCCTCCTTGCAAGTTGATTATCTCAGGTATTTTGTCACCATGACAAAAAGCTAATTAACCCTCACACTAAGACATTTGTCTTTTTCACTGTGGTTTAAATGACTTACACCTTAGCAGGAATCAAAGCCATCACATGATGTTGTACTAGGGGAAAAAAGAGTTTCATTTAAAAGTGCCCTTGATGAAGTAGCAAGTTTTATTAAATCTCAACCTTTGAGCATCTGTCTTTTTTTAAATTCTGCATGATGAAATGGGAAATAGATATAGAGTACTTCAGCTGCATATACAGTCTGATGGTTGCCCTAACAAAAATCACTTGTGAAATAGTTTGCATTGCAAAGGTTGAGTTAGGAAGCTTAACTAGCGCTCTTTCATAGACCACCTTGAAGGAACAACTAGCAGATCAACTCATTATTCACATGAGTGCTGGGCAGATATTTTCTTGAAAGTGAACATAGTAAGCCTGTTACTTCCCAGGAAAACAACTGACTGTTGCCAATAATAAAATTCAAACTTTCAAATAAAAATGAGAACTTTTTTTTAACACTTGAAAAGTTGAGCTTTTTTTTTTTAAGATGATATTGAATTTAATATGAATGACCCAATTACAAAAGTCTGGGGTAAGGACACCAATGAGTGTACTTGAGGTCAAAGAAAAGAAAAACTAATATACATTTATGTGTCTTGTGGTTCACCCTAACATTTAAATTACGGAGTTTAAATTAATTGTGAACAATTTCAGAAGCTCCATCTCTAATTGACTTGTTCAATTAACAAAAAAAAAATTTCAACAAAGAATATAGGATTATTCTGTACATGTTCAGTTATCATGGCCAGCTCACCTGACCTTTATACTAAAGTAGTGTCCCTGAGTTGTTTTCCAAAACTTGGATAGCAAAGCAGGTGCAATTAATTATTAAATTTTGTACATTTTGAGAAAGTCTTTTATACAAGCTATAAATCTGTCTGTATATCTTCAGGATTATGTACATTACTAAGAAAAAAACAAATTTTGGTACTGGGAATTGAACCCAGAGGCACTTTATCTCTAAATTATATCCTGGACACTTTTAAATTTTGAGACAGGGTCTCACTAAGTTGGTAAGGCTGGCTTTGAGCTTGTGACCTTCCTGCCTCTGCCTCCAGAGTTACTGGCATTACAGGTGTGCACCACCATACCCCACTGTGATTCACTTTTAAAGACATAGAAAAATATATTCTATTATGTTAGAGTTATTCTATGTTTTGTATCTTAAAGACATAAACCAACCTGGGAAGCCCTTTCCACCCCCAGCCCCCATTTTTCAACTCTAAACGCAGACATTAGACCACCATTAAATAATGATCTACAAAAGTCAAAAAAATGAGAACTTTTTAAAACATTTATTTAACACTGTGACCATGACAGCTTCCTAATAGTTAAGTATTTTTCCCATGAAATTGTTGGTGGAATTAGCAACAGGATTTTAAAATATTATTTAATGTAATGTGTCCACATTTAGAGGATATGCATAACTCAGTAAACTAGCAATTTCCAAATGACTCCCTGTATAATAATACAAAATTACACATGAGTAAGGATCCATTCAAACTGCAAGCTAGACCATTGGACTTTTTTAAAAAATATCTTTTAGTTGTCAATGGATCTTTTATTTATTTATATGCAGTGCTGAGAATCAAACCCAGTGCCTCACACATGCCAGGCACACACTCTCCCACTGAACCACAACTCCAGCCCCTGGACCAGTGGATTTTAACATATCTAGATACAAAAAGTTCATTGATACGGTTTCAGATTCCACATGGCAACTAACCTTTAAGAAATTACCACTTATTGCTCTGGCATAGTAGCAAAGAATATCCATAGTTATCTAAAAGGCTATTAAAATACTCCTTCCTTTCACGCCTATAAATCTGGATGAGAACAGTTTTTTTTCATATTCTTTAATCAAAGCAATATGTCATGGCAGATTAAATGCAGAGGCAAATATGAGAATTTGGCTGTCTTCTATTAAGTCAGATGTTAAAGAGATCTGAAAATATTTTAAAGGTTTTTTTAATGAATTAACTTTTTAAATTTTCTGAGTTTATATTTCTCATAAATGTCAATAGTTATAACCCATACGAACAAGAGTGCTTATGGTTCTTGATTTTTAAGGGCTTTACACTCTGAGACCAGAAAGTTTAAGAACTTCTGGGACAAGCTCTCTAGAGCCCTACATGATAGGCCTTTATCTGTTAGATTTTGTGGCAGAAACAGTTTTTAAGTGGAAAAGCATCCTTTTGTTTTTTTAATAAAATCTTTTCTAGCAACAGTACTGAGTAGACTAGAGGGTGGGATTCTTTCATTCAATTTTTGGTTCAGGAACATTTCTATCAAGCTAGTTTGCATCAAGGGAAGTTAATCTGATGTATAGTCTGGTCCATGACCAGCTGGGAATTTCTCAGCTATCATTTTTAGGATGATACCTTCCTACCTGTTTCCTATCTCTGCAACTCTTTGGTGCCTATAACATGGGGAATATTATTGCACAGTGGGAAAAAATGTAAGCACTGGAATCAGATAGAAATTTGAATTCTGATTTTACCACTGAGTAGCTGACTTTTAACTTGACTTCTGTAAAGCATCTAGCACAATATCTAGCAATAGGGGTTGGCTTCTTTACAAAATTGTGCTTTAGGAACCAGAACTTAAGATCATCCCTGCTTAATGTATCATCCCTCCTGTGATCAATTCTGAGAATAGCCACATGCTTTTTCTGAAATATAAATCCAGTCATACCTCCACACCATAGAAGACCCCTACAAATGTGGCATCTCCCTATCTGTTTACTCTTATCTTCTTTCTCATGAACCTCCAGTTATTCTGGCATCCTTTCCTTTTGAATGGAAAAGGATATATTTTATATATTATATTATAATATATATTCTATATAAATATATGTAATATATTATATATATTTTATATATTATATTTATATATTATATGCCTTTTATATAATGTTGACCTTGGAATCAGTCCTTTTAATACAGTCCTTGAAATCAGGATTACTTTTTAATACAGACCATCTTAAAATGAATCATTTTATTTTTATTTTAATCATTTTGTGATAGAAAATTTTAAACATGCAAACGTAGATAGATGAATATAAAGTACCATTTACCACAGAACCGTCCTTAAATACTCATCAATTTGTAACCAGTCTTGTTTCATCTGTGCCCCAACCATTTCCCCCATTGTTTTAAGCAAATTTCAGACTTTGTTTCACTTGCAAATATTTCAGTATGTAGCTCTAAAAGATAAGCTTTTTCAAAAAAAAAAAATCATAAGCATATACCAAAAAGGGTTCTTTTAGTTTTAATGGCTAACCCCTAGGTAAGTACCACAGAGTATGAAGTTTTTAAATATTACATACAATCTGACTCCAAAATTTATATCTCCATCCTCAATCTCTTCTTCAAAACGCATGTGCAATTTATCACTTGATATCTATATTTCAAATGAGCATTTCAAATGAAACATGTCTAAAACAGCTTGATTTTTCTCTGCAGCTCTGTTCCATCCTGTCTTCCCTTCTTGGGAAATGGACCCATGATCCATCCATTTGCTCATGCTGGAGTCTTCTTCCCATCTTCCCAACATCCAAAATATCAAGTCCTGTTGATTAGATCTCCAAAATATAATCCCACATCTATCTACTTCTCTCCATCTCTGCTTCTGCCACCCTGGTCTGTGCTTCATCTTTCACCTGGCTTACTAAGAGTATTTTCCTAATCCTTTTGCCTAATCTCTTGCCCCTTGTCTTTTTAGAATATCTTAAAGGCGAATCCCATTGTTTCACCACAGTGAAAGAAGTCCCTACATAATAGGACATATACCTACCAGCTTAACCTCACCACTCCTTCCTTGTTCATGAACTTCTCAAAATCCTAGCTTGCTTTCTGTTCCTCAGACATGCCAAACATAACCATTCTTTCGGCCATTTTTTTAAGCTGTTCTCTGTTTGGAATACTTCCTTTGGATCTTTGCATGATTGGTTCCTTGTCATTCAACCTTCAATTTAAATGTCACCTCAGAAAATTCTTCACTGACCTCCCACTCTAAAGAAACTCCCTCATCCTGTCACTGTCACATCATCCTTTTTATTATTTTAGATTTATCTACATTTTCATAATGTTTGAAACTTCTTCATTTCACTCTTTTCTTTCCTTCTTCCAGTGATTACAGTCATTTATTTGCTTATTTATTCAGTGTTCAGACATAAATTCTGTGTCCAAATTATGACCTTGGATGTTAGAATATCGTGACACACAATTTTCCCAGTTTGGACACTTGGTTCTACCCTTATGGAAATAATGTTTTCATAATTAATAGGCAAAATCTTTTGCCAAACACAGGTCCTTAAAATTTTAATTCAAACAAAATTATTTTCTAATGAGAAAAAAAAATCTAATCTATTGATTAAGAAAATAACATTCAGCCAAAATAGAGACTCCCATTTGTCACCTGAATAGTATCTTGGTGTTCAGATGACCTTTCTAACTCTACCACCTCTGAACATCATGCTCTTATTAGCATGTACTCTGGGATTCCGTGTAAATCAGAATTCTTTAAGACTGCCAAAACCATCTCAGGAATCCAGCTATGTCTAGCACAGCAGGAATTCTGTCCAAACCCCAACCAACTTCTGATTTGGACAGGCAGGTTGGATTTGGCACACCTTTCCTCCCTTTGGAATGCTATTCATCTGTATAAACTTTTCTTTATATTTCCAAAGCCTTCTTGTTCTTCTCATTGACTTAGGGCCAAACTGTGTCTCAGTAATCCAGGAGTCAACCTTGGGAGGATTCTAATGCACTCCAGGGTTCAAGGGTATAGACCCAGAGTTGATTAACTATAGTTGGTGGGCTAAATCCAAACTGATACCTGTTTTTTAAGTGATGACCTATTGGAAAATAACCACATTCATCTTTCACCTGTTGTTTTATGACTGGCTTTGCATTATAATTATAAGGTAGAATAGTTGCAATACAGACCATATATTCCACAAAGCCTAAAATGTTTGTCTTTACAGAAAAAGTTTGCTGACCCTTGGACTAAGCTCTAATATCAGATTTGTCTGTGGTTGTCAGGTATTCTAGTGGTCAATAGACATTCCAGTCAAACACTAGAAAGGCTTGGTACTTAACTGAAGTAACCAGCACCTGGGTCTCATAATATACATGTGTGTATACATAATATACACAGTACAGAAAGAGAAAATCCATACATTTGTTAGACTATGGTAAAATGTGCTGTCCTTCTTTCTAGAAAGTTCAATTGGAAGTTTGGTTTTAATATTATGCTCCAGTTATATCTTACTTTGCATTATTTCTACTTCTTACTAAGAGAATCCTATCAAAGTCATCTCTTCAAATTCAGGACCAGTGTGGCCCCTAAAGATCAAATTCCTGCTTCTCATAAAGGAAAAATAATGGGGCAGAAGCTCCAAGTAGCTATTTGCTCTCCTGATCAGATGTTCTTTTGCTCTAAAGAAACTTCTGGACTATCAGCACGCATAAAGATCATACCTACGTTTGTTGGACATATTTTTCCTAGAGTTAGATTACATCTTTGCTGTTGAATTCTTAAATAATCTTGTTGTAGAGGAAACTGATAGCTATCTTACTTCATCCTAATCACAGAGTGATGCAGAATGGTTTAGAGTATGTGCACCATGATGGATATGTCTTCAGACAGCTTTGTTTCTTTTCCTTTTGGGGATGATACAGCTCCAGAGAAGTAAACTGACTTGCTTAGAATCTCCTAATGATAGGTTCCAAAATGAAGAATCAAATTTTATATGCTCACTCCCTAATGAATCTGAAGTTAAATAGCAATACTTGTGTAATTCTTACACTTTCCAACCTATTATGTCAGAGCTGTCCTAATAGCTCTGACAGTGCATCCTTCCTATTAGATAGGGAATTGAGAGAGACAGAGGATCATTAATACTCCCAGGGCCACTCTGCAAGTAGGTACAAAGCCAAATTGTGACTTCAGAGGCAGTTAGGACCCCTAAGTGGTTTTTGTTGCACTATTGGTGGTGATTATTGAGTCTGTTAGTGTCTTCCTTGCCTTTTATTAAGTCAGCCTGAGCATAGGCAGGCACATCTGTGACCACTAAGGGCCACAGTGATATGTACTGATTCATTGACCTGTCAAGTAGTCTCCAAGTACCATTGGCACAATTATTCACTCTCTTGAAAGCACTCTGTGTGAATGTCCTAATTGATACCTATTCCTATAAATGTCACTATACCCAGTTTACAGATAAATAATGGGAGACACGGACAGAGTAACATTGGTGGCAGAGCTAAAATTAAATTTGAGTTTTTAATTTCTAGGCATGTCTTCAGACCTCTAGGCACAGTTTCAGTAAGTGATCATTTAATATAACTGCAGTAGAGTATTGATTAGAATCATCGGGTGGTATTTAAGGTTTAATTCCAGGACAAATAGTTTATTCTTATGTAGTATCTCTAGAACAATGATCTCTTAATATCAGAGAAAGTTTTGCCTAAAAAAAAAACAAAATAATACCTATGGCAATTGATCATTCTCTACTAACACCTCTAATTTTCACAAGGTGAAATAGTCTTAAGGATCAACTCGCTGGCTTTTTTCTGCATCTGGCATATGATTAAAGGTTCATTCTACATCTGGGAAGATGTCCTATTCATCTGTCTTCCTTGTGGAAAGAGAGTTCCCCAGCCCCACTTGCTTGGAACCTCTTCTAATCCCTTTTTCCAATGGTGGTACAGGCAAAAATTCTGCTGAGTGGAATGTGGATTCAGACTTTGCCCAGTGCCTTGCTTCCCCAATGCCACCTAGTTTGATTTAACCAACACCCACTTACTGGGTACTTTCTGTAATCCTCAGTCCCCTACGCAGGTGTTCTGAGAAGGAAGAGCCCTAGAGTATTAAGATGTCATGGATAATAGAGGATGGGAGTAATCTTTGAAGACTGACTGAGTTTGGAATAGACGGGCTTACCTGACGCGCAGATTGTGTCCTGGATAGTTTGAAATAAGGGTGAAAACATATGTGTAACCCCATTGAGAAGGACCTGTAGACCCTTCCAGGCGGCAACGAAGATCTATGGATACTGTGGAACAAAGGAATAGCAGATCAAAAGAGGTGTTTCAGGAAGAGGCCTTTGGCAGGGTGGGTAGAAGGTACAGGCACTGTGGTTCCTCTTCTTGTAGCAGCTTTTAGTCCCAGAGGCCTGTCCTTCATGCTCACTTTTGTCCTCTTGATAGAATAACTGAGACATTACTGCATGCTGGGACACTTACTGCTGGTATCTCAGATGTTGCTTCTTACTTTTAGAGTGGTCTTCAGCCAGCCAGGACTTATAACAAAAATCGTAAATGTCATGCTAGGCCAAATCCTCATTTCCTAACATTTTGTGAGTGTGTAGAATTGTATTCCAAGAATAAGCCTCAAAAGGTCACTAATGATTCCAAAGTCTTACTCCATTACTCCCTCATTTTTTTTGTTGTTGTTGCCTATTATGAATTTCCCATCAGCCTATTTAAATTATTTTATTTCCCCATTTCTTCTTATATCACTTCTGAGGAATGATGTTCCATTGCTTAAAATGTTCCTATCACTTTTTATACCTTGTTCCCTCTGTACTTATTGCCCTTTTCACTCCGGAAGAAGGAGGCAATGAAAATAGTTTCTTGGTGTATAGTCCTAGAACTGGCTATATCAGGAGCAACTGAGGCAGACAAATGCTGATTCCTGGGCCCTACCTCAGGGCTGTTAAATCTATTCCTAGAGGTGAGAACTGAGAAATCTGAATGTTAAACAAGCTTCCCAGGTAATTATCAGATATGTTAAAGTTTGATAACCATTGGGCATATTCATTTAAAATATAGACTTTAAAGTTGCTCAGACCTGAGTTTAAATCTTGCTTATGCCACTTATTAGCTGTGTAATTTTGAAAAAATTAATTGAACTCTGCTGATCAGTTTCTTCATCTATAAACTAAGAGGCAGAATCTGCAGCTCTTTAGACATCAGACTCCACAGCTAATCTGTAGCATTTGCATCTCAGCTCCACCAATTACTTGCTGCTGTAAAACAAGTGACTAACCCTGTCTGGGTAATAATTTCTTCATTTGTAAAACACATAATCGCCTGCCTAGTAGGTTTTTATAAGACTTAACTGAATTTATATAAAGAGTTTCAAAAAAAAAAAAAAGGAAAGCGATTGCCCCTCCCAGGGCACCTTTGACAATGTCTAGTGCCATTTTTGGTTGTCACAACTGGGAACACAGTAGTTCCAATGTCTAGTGGGTAGAGGCAAGAAATGCTGGTAATGCCCCACTATGTGGACAGCCCTATACAACAAAGAATAATCTGACCCAAAATGTCTATAGTACCACATTTGAGAAGCATGACTTAGAACAGGTACATAATAAGCACTATGTAATTTTTACATATTATCATCACTATTATGGGAGTAACAAGCCTTCCTTAGAGTGTTATTCTTAGAAGATACATGTTTAAGTACAATGCCTAGCGCTCAGTAAATGTAGAGGTGGTGGAGGTGATTATTATTAGGAAGCCAAATATTTACAAACATTCTAAACTAGAGCATTTTCTATTTAAAGAAATTGTTTTGTAGTGTGAATAATGACTTTTTGGGTTGTTTGTTTTAGGATTTTGCAAAGTAGAACACATCTGCTATCATTATCATATTTCAATCTCAGATACACCCTTTTCAAAGACTTTTACTTATTTGACTTCATAATTAAGCATTCATTGAGTCTCTACAGTATGCCAAGCTTGCTTTATGGCACCAGTATGCTAGAGAAAACATGGGCATTAGAACTGGAGAGTATCAGATCACATCCCTACACTATCATCCAAGTACCCATGTGACCTTAGGCTATTTATTTAACTTCTTTGAATCTCAGCTTTCTCACCGGTAAAATCCGAATAATTGCATCTACTTCTTTGGGTGGGTATTTTTTTTGTGAAATAAATGGAAAAGTGTTCAGGATTGAGCCAGGAGTATGTTCTGAGTACTTTTAGGTCCCATTCCCTTCCTACAGCCATTCTCTCAAGGAGCCTGCCCTGGTTTTGGAGAGTTAAGTGTACATGCACATCTCCCTGCTTCTAACTCAAAGGATAGAGGGAGGTAAAACAAGTGTGGGAAAAGGTGTACTGACTTGCTTCTCCAGTGCTTTTGAGCATATGGGAAAAGTTCAGGACTCCTTAGCCTCCCCAGGTTAGTCCCCTTGGTAAGGCCTGTTGATATTTTCTTCTAAGACCTTGCTTTTTCGAGAAATGTACATTAATATCTCATCACTATCTTCAGAAGTGAGCCAAGGCTGAAATGGGATGCTGAGAAGCTACTTCTATGCCTCCCTGATTGAGAATGGCAACCTTATTTTATGGCTCTTTTTTAAAATTAATTTATCTTTTCTGTTAATTTGCACAGATGCCATCTGACTTTGTATTACACAGGATTTTAAAACTGCAATTTTTCTTAGCATTATGAGGATGACAGTGATTTACAGTGGCCTATGTTTTTATCTGCTTTACTGTCATGACGTCTGGTGCCATGAAGACATTTTTTAATTTACTATTCTCATCTGTTTTTTTAAAAAGTGGATCTGAGCAGTGTTAGAAAATTAGAGTCTATTCAAGACCTTGCACATGGCTGCCAGTCTTCCCCATGCCAAGACCAAGCCACTTCATTCACATCAGTAAGAGCTACCTTTGTTTTTCTAGATTTATGTTAGACCTATTACCAAGAACTCATCAGATCTCAGTTAAAGGTTAATCTCAGTTCAGGATGAGAAGTTTGACGTTTTCATTTAAAAACTACAGAAGGCTTAGTGGAAAATTGGAGATGCTAGATAGTGATCAGTGGACACAACACTTTTCTACCTGAGAATGCCAATGATTGGAAAGTATAGCAAAACCAAGCTGATGACCTGGAAACCAAGATAGGATTAAAAAATGTCATGTTGGCAGGGGGTCCTAGAGATAGAGAGACAAAAGGAGATATTTTTTTTTCTCCTTTCCAATAGATTACAAAGGTGTGGGATTTGATAACTTTGAGCTCTCCTCCTTGTGTATTGATGTAGATCAATCCCATTTCTACAAAGGTCTATCATCTCCAGCAACCCCAGAAATATGTAGCTCAGGAGACCAGTAACAAAATCATGAGATTTTGTTTCTGATGTACTTTGGTCTGATTTTTAGGGATAAAGGAAGGTTTTAAAAGTTACATATTTGCTTATTGGTGGTCTTGGGCATGTATCGATAGATGTAGCTGCTAAAGAGAGCTAGAAAATGATCATCTAAAATACCCATTTGCCCCAGTGTCACATTAATCCCAACGACTTGGGAGACTGAGACAGGAAGATCACAAGTTCAAGGTCCATCTAAGCAACTTAGCAAGACCCCTTCTCAAAATAAAAAATAAAAAGACATAGGGATATAGTTCAGTGAAACCCCTGGATTGAATCCCCAGTACCAGGAGAAAAAAAAAAAAAATACCATTTGCCCCAAGCAGCAGATGGTCTGTGTAGTAGTCTGCTTTCAATAACTGTCCCTTCTGAAGCTCAATCAAGGTGGTTGAATTTGAAGATAAGGTTGAACTGAAATTGTGGAAATATTTGGATACATAAAAGTCTTTAATCTGTTCTAATGTGGGATTTGACTTGCCTTTTTAAAACATACATGCAGACACTTAACAGAAATTTAACAAAAATCTGTCTTAAACAAATTTGCCAGGAAAAAAAAAAAAAAGGATTATTTCATTTGATGGTGCAATGATTAATCCTACCACCTGGGTAAGCCAAGTGAGCTTCCCACAGGAGATTGCTTCTGTAGCTTTGAATTATGTATGAATATTGCAGACTGATGAGATATAACCTTCCAAGGGATTCATTTACATAATAGGCAAATCTGAAAGACTGTTACTATTTCCTTTGAACACTTTACACTCATTCCACATGTTCAGAAAGGTGTTGTCTTTGTGGAGATTATTACATGGTTTTTAAGTGTCAGGTCAGACATACCAAATTGCAATTAAAAACTGGTCATTAAAGTTCATTGAAGAGTTTAAAGTACAGTCATCCCTCAGTATTCTGGGGATCAGTTCCAGGATCCCCCATGGATACCAAAATTGTTAGATTCTTGAGTACCTTATGTAAAATAGTGTGGTATTTACATATACCCTACACTTATCCTCTTGTAGACTTTAAATCATCTCTAGATTACTTATAATAATCTAATACAGTATAAATGCTGTATAAATAGCATTATACTCTTTTGTTTAGAGAATAATGGCAAGGAAGAAAAAGTCCTTTCATGATCAGTATAGACCCAAGGTTTTGTTGTTGTTTTGTTTTGTTAATGTTTTCATTGTGTGGTTGGTTGAATTTGAAGATGTGGAACCCAGGGATATAGAAGGCTTACTGTACAGTCAAATGTATGTTGTTTTTCATTATGAAAGCAGAATGATTGCTGAGGGGCTAGGCAAAGAGTAGGCTAAGTTAGGCTTTAGGGTTTAACTCAACCTGAAGATTAAGGACCTAGATATCAACACACTGTAGTTATTACAGACTTTCCACCTTGCATTATAGGACTAAGGGTTGTTTCAACTTTAAATAATAGAGCTATAAAAGCTTTAACTTCCTCTTTGTGGACCATTTATCACTTAAAAGATCTGTTTTATAGTAATGCAAATCAAATGGTACTTACCCTGGGAAAAAAATATATGGTTATCCTGGTCATTATTTTAATTTTCATTTTAAAGAATTTTTTGCCATCTGACCCATGGATGAAATGTATTCTCCATTCCTCCATCTCTCCTTTCTGATGGTGTCAAGTTTGTTATTAGGGAAACAAAACCCAAGTCTGATTCTCATTTGGTATTTTCACCAGCACATTAAATATTTTGCAGTGAAATGGTGGTGTAACACTTTTTTAGGAGATAAAACCTAGGTTTGTGAAGTATCATTTTAGTATTTAGGTTTTCTGAGTTTATGTCTGAAGAGAAAAGAAAATCAATGGTCAAAAATTAAATTCCCTTATAAAATTAATATACCTAATGATAACTTAATAGTAAGACCTTGCTTTCTTTTCTCTTCCTGAATGACTTCTGTTTATGATTTTTATACATGGGAACTAAGTCAATCTTCTGTGATGCTATCCTCAGCTCTTTTTCATTTGTATTCTTAGCATGTTACCATACCTAAGTATGAATTCTCAGAACCTCTCCCTTTTCCTCTGTTATTATTGTAATTATACAAAGAGCTGTTCTTCCTTCAAGCATTAAGACATGACATATCATTGTGGTGCATTTTTAAAAATTCTTACTCCTATTAGACATTGCTATAACTGTAAGTGCAGATTAAACATTTTAGCATCTATTTGCAAATCATATGATTTTATTTTTATCAACTCTTTGTATAGTTCTTTGTAGTTGACAGTTACTTTAATTGATAACTTAATATCCAAGTATATTTATTTAAGATGTTTGTCTAAAAACTAATCTTTATCTGGAATGTAGGTTGTGCTATCCTGATCCTCAAAGAGTTAACAAAACCAGCTTTCACTTTGCTGAGCTCCCCAGAGGTAATTTGGCACATTTCCCAACCAAACCCCTAAGGTAAAGGTCAAGGTGCAGTGGATGTTAAGGTGCAGAATTCAAGCCTCTTCTTATAACCTGCCTAACTTGGAGCTCTGCAGAATGCAGTGAACTCTCTGGTTATCAGAGTTTCAGAACATGATTAACAGTCTCAAGAAGACCCTGTGAAAATTTTCCTTAATGGGAAATTGTGTGAGTGAGTACAGTGGGTGAGTCTTTGATATTTCATGTTTTTTTACCATCTGTGTTTAACTTTGCCAAGGCCTTCAGAGCACAGAGCTATGTTACATATATGTGGAGCAGGTCCGGGGAATTCCTCATAGGCTAACAGCAGCTACTCTTTCAGGAGTTTTCACAATAACTGAACTTTCTTGCAAGCAGCCCATTGCCTGGGAGGGAAACAGACATGTGAGAATGGAGTCATGACATCTGAAGATTTTACCAACTTTTTTAACAAATGCAAAGAAGAGCTTTCTTTTAGTAATAATCAGGAGGTTGGGGAAAGAACGAAAAATGGTAAGAGCAAGGTTGCAAAAATTAAGAACCCCAAAACAGCTTTTTAGAAAATCTCTAAAGATGACTCTAAAACTAGAAGAGAATGTCTGGAGCTTTAACATTTTTTCTTCCCGGAGGAGGGCTGGTATTTTTAAATCACTTATATTGATTGCTTTGAAATTAGAATGGGTTTATATTAACTTGCCCAGCAAAGAACATTTGCACTCTCCTGAAGATGTTGATAACTACTCAGTGAATATAGTCTTGGTGTGCTAAGTGATGTCTGAGAATGTCTTGAAGTGTTACTTTGCTTTGTCTTTATAATGCATGAGAGTGGAGCCCCCTTGTTACCTTGATGTGTATGATGTTCCATATTATGAGACGCCTGCTTTTTGTGGAGTCCCTTTTTTGTGTTGATGACCTAAGGCAGCCCATTGACAAGAGGCAGCATGCTTTCCCATGCAAGGCCTCCTTTACACAGACTACCCTATTGACTGTGGTGGTGATTCCTTCCACCTCACCACTATCCCTAAGAGCTGGATCCCATGATGGAACTTCCAGTTCATTGCCTGCTGCCAGTGTAGAGAGACCTCTGGTTCTGCCAGCCTTGAAAGAATACTTTTGAAGTTGTATACCCAGCACATGTTAAGGCTTATTTTTCTGCTCATGCATATATATAATTTTCATAATGAAATATTGATAAGGAATTTAAGAACACTAGAAATTATGCAGGTTATAAAAATGTAAGAGGAGATCCTTTAGGTCACAGTCCTCGGCACACTCCAATGCTCCCCAGTTTTATCTGCCACTGAATACCTCTTTTCTTCATCATACAATCTAGAACGGTCCATCCTTCCTGTCTTTATCTTATTCCTACATCTTATGTTGGTGGAGTTCATGGAAAGGATTTTCAATTAGTTGACCTGTAAATTAATATTTGAGTTATCAAAGTTACAATGTTTTGAAAGTTACAAGTTTTAAAACCTGGGTTTTATTACTTTCAGTCAAAACTCTGACGGGACGTATAAAACTCATAAAATAAGAAAACCACTTTCAAATTTTCTCTGACCAGTTTCCAGAAATTCTGGTTGACATGACAAACTTGGTAGATTAAATAATCTCTTTTACAAATTTAATCAATTAAACTGAATCTATAAGTGTAACATATGCAAGTTGTTATATTCAAATGTTTGACAGGACAAATTTATAATCAAAACAAGCAATACCTTTTCTAGCATTAAAAAATCTCTGGTTCAAATTTTAATCAAATAAACTAAAATATCATAAAAAAAAGAAAAGAAATATTGATAAGGAGCTACTCCTTCTCCTTCAGATCTGCTCCCTTAAATCTGCAGGCAATATATGTTCTGATGATACGTGGTCAACAAAGTACCTCTTTTAAAGAAACTAGTAAATGTCAACATCACTCATTGCCAATGGAAAATCCAGAAATAACATGTAGTAGTATAAAAGATGTTTCTTTTCCATCTTTCTCCTTGCTTACAAAGAAATCAAGTATAAGAGCTAATGAGTGTGAGAGTCTAGGAATATTTTTTCAGAAACCTTTGAAGATGCCTGATTTTGAAAATTTATTTCATTGCCCAGCCCATTGAGATTTTTTTAGCTGGAATAGTTTTCTGCACCAGCTTTTTTTTTTTTTTTGGTACCTGGTGTTCAACTCAGAGGCACTTGACCACTGAGCCACATCCCCAGCCCTATTTTGTATTTTAGAGACAGGGTCTCACTGAGTTGCTTAGCATCTCACTGTTGCTGAGACTGGCTTTGAACTCACAATCCTCCTATCTCAGCTGCTGGGATTACAGGCATGCACCTGGCCTACACCATCTTTTATTGACAACTTGATTCCTCTGTATTCATAGCAATGGAACTGGCATACTTGGTAATTGGGGAGTGGGAAGAATGGGAAGAGGTAGCAATATAAGGAAATGAGCAATGATAAAACAAGACTGGTCATACTGGTTTGTGGCCAGAAGGATGCTTCAGATTCATTTTAATAGATGAGATTATCTAAATGAAGAACTTTCTTTTTCATCTGCCTTCCCTGCTGCATGCATATTAGCAAAGGATGATGCTTCTGTCCTTCCAGCAATAAGATCTTCCTGGCCTCAGTTTACCTACCAAAACAGTAGCTTCAATTCCTAATTTAGATAATCTAATTTCAACTTTATCCCTGGTCCTGTATTAAGTACTTGTGTAAATACTTTAATGGGTACTATATCCTAAGTAAAGAAAATACTATAAAGTATTTGTTATTTACTGTAATGTTAGCATACTATCACATAGTACAATAAATATAATAAATAGGCCAAGTGTTTTACTATTTCAGTATTCTTTTCTTTAACCAAATAAGCTCTACCTTACCATTGCTCCCTCCTGCCTTAAAAAATTATCCTACTCCTTGCCTGTTATTATTGAGTTCTCTCTGAGTTTGCTATATGTCCTCTACCAAACTGAATTCTAAATATGTATGAATGATGGCAAATAAAGTAACAGACAGGATATAGCACTATATTTGTGTTCAGACAAGTATATTGTTGTGACTATAGGACCATTTATGTTTATGGGAAGTATATGTCTTCCATATGTCTAAATTTTAACAGAACTTTTGAATACCAGTATGACAGATAGTCTGATTTGTTTCAGTCATGTGACCCATGAAGTGACAGAAGAATTTTCTCCACGGGATCCAAGAACTATTGTCAAACAAGATGGTGGGGACCGCTCCTCAGTCACACCAGCACTGCCCCCCCCTGATCTGGAAAGGGAAGAGGAAAAAGAAGACACTTCAGATCCTGTGGACCTGAACCCCTGTAGTGCAACATACAGCAACTTAGGTAAGTACAAATTATATAAAAAGTATTTAAACTTTGCCTTTGTGTGTACTAGACAAATGTTCTGTTTTTCATGAAGAGATGATTTTTATTGCTCCATGGAGCAAAAATTGGACCATTGGAGTTCAAAATTTTAACTCACATCAGGAAAAAAAAAGTTCTAGCATTTACCAGGCTTTATATTATACACCTGCTAATATGAACCCTGTGCCATGTGCTAAAGATACTAAAATGATCCTTGCCTTGAGGCATTCACATGAGGACAAAGAAGTGAACTTATTAATGAATTTGGTATAATGTGATAAATACAATTATAGAGATATATGTAAGTTTTATATTACATGGGGAAGGATGTCAAAAGATGCCTTCCTGGAGATAATTCCTGAACTTATTTAACTGGTTTACAGAAGGGAAGAAGGTTTTCCAATCAGAGGCAGTAATATAAGCAAAATCTGGAGATGCAAAATAGTTTGGTGCACATGGGTACCACAACCATTTAGTGTTGCTGAAATGTGAGGTGAAGAGTTAGATAACATCATGCATGTTAGTCTAAAATCTTTGACTTTTTGCTGTTTGTGATAGTGAACCATCAAAGGGTTTTAAGCACAGTTCTAATATGATTAGATTTGTTTTAAAACGTCTGCTCTGCAGTGTGCTTTATGCGAATGAACTCTGTGATAGCAGGAAAGCTGGTAGTAAGATAGTACTGCAGAACTGCAGAAAAACGTGAGAAAAGGAGGCCTCAGCTAAAAAAGTGGGTAGGGGAATGATGAACAGATTTGAGGGATGTTTAAGCAGTAAAATATATTAAAAAACATGAAGTTGAATGATATGAAGAGTCTGTGATGTATCTCAGCTTTCTGGCTTGGGTCAAGCTGACTGGAGGAAGTAAGAACCCTATCGTTGAGGGTATTTAGGCAGAGGATGATGGGCCATCTCTCAGAGTTGCTGTGAAGGAGAATGCTGCACTACAAGAGAGCTGAGCTAAATTATTCAGAGTTCCTGCCAATGCAAAGATTCTTCAATTCTGTGATCCTCTTCATTCTTCTCCCTTGAATGTCCATTGAGTTCTGATCTCTCTTTCCCATGAGTGCCACACTGTTCCCTTCCTTCTGAAAAACAAAGTCCAGGGCAGGATTCTGATTGCAAAGTGCTCTTCTCCTGTGAAGTCAGGAGGGAGGTGAGTAGCTTGGACTATTATGTGCAGAGCACTAGCAAGATTCTTAAGAAGCACTGATCAATCCTTGAATCCTGTTTGAAAAACAGCTCTGGCATATGTCATTCATTGAAGCGTTCTTCCACCAAATTTTTCATCTCCTTTCTTCTTTGTCTTTTTCCTCCAACAGGTTATTTTAAGGAAAAATCATTTGAAGATCAGCTAGCGTACTTGGAAGTAAGGTAGTCCTTAAGAAGGTCAAAATATTGAACCAACACTATAGGAGAAATGCTCTATCATCTCCTTTTGGGAAACTCAGTCATAACAACCCACATGAAGCTAAAAACACATCCTGTAAGGAAAAGAAACATGTTTCCAGAAACATTATATGATTTGAGAGTAGGGGAAAATATATTGCAATTTACCCAGCAACCATTCTGGATATCATTTTCCAGTTTGAATAGATTTTTTTAGTCAAATAGCTTATTGAATTTTTCCCATTCTTTTATATTTTATGAAGTACATTACAAGTTGAAAGTTTTACTTTTTTGTACTGTATGCCCTCAGCGTGATATAGTAGGAATTATATTCTAGATATTCTTACTACACCAAAATTTCTTTCATGATGTTCTCCAGAAAATATAGACTTCTTTACTAATTGTAAGACATTTTATGACATCTCTGTTTAAATTTTCATGAACCAAAATTCGTCTAAAATGATTCTCTCATTTTATTCTTGGTTACAAAGATATGTTGAAAATATAGAGCATTGCCTCCCTGACCTATACATATTATCTCATTCAATCCTCAAAATTACCTGGAATTATTATCCTCATCTTTCAGAAGAGGAAAATGAAGCATAAACCTTGCCCAAAGTCACAGAACCAGTAAGGATTGAACCAAGATTGGAACCTCATTGGTTGGAACCACTAGACTTTAATACTCTTAATAATTAAATTCATATAAAAGAATAAAGGACTTAAGGAACTGTGACCATCTCTATTTATTTTTAAGTCATTTTTCAGATACCAAATTTAAGATTTTAAGACAGCTGGGCACAGTGGCATACACCTGTAATCCCAGCAGCTTGGGAGGCTGAGGCAGGAGGATCAGAAGTTCAAAGTTCAGCAACCTAGCAAAACCTATCTCAAAAATAAATAAATAAATAAATGGACTGAGGATATGGTTCAGTGGTTAACCACCCTGGGTTCAATCCCTGGTACTAAAAATAAAATTTAAAAAAAAAATTTTTTTAAAGCAATTATGGTTACTTAGAGTGCAAAAATGCAAGGTTATAGATACTCTATCAGAAAGGTAGTTTTCTGGGCTGGGGATATAGCTCAGGTGGTAGAGTGCTTGCCTCACATACACAAGGCCCTGGGTTCAATCCCCAGCACCACAAAAAAAAAAAAAAAAAAAAAAGAAAGAAAGAAAAGTAGTTCTCTTTCTACCTATTGTTTTATTTTTTAAAGTATGTGATACCAATAAAATGTTAACCAGTTTTCCTTAAGTGCTTAAATGGTTATGTACTCTGATACATAACCATTAGTTGCCTTTTTGGAAAGGCAACAGATAGGATTCACTCCATCAGTTCTACAGGCTGAGGGGTTTTTTGTTTTTTAATTTGTTTTGTTGTCATTTTTCCTAAGTACTTGCCTGGGCATTTGGAACTTGCCTTTTATAATACTTTCAACAAATCATTTGCATGCAGTTTGTAATTGTTGTTGTTGTGTTAATATTTTTTAGGTGCCAGTGGACCTTTTTAATTTGTTTATTTGTTTGTTTATATGCAGTGCTGAGAATCGAATCCAGGGCCTCACACATGCCAGGCAAGTGCTCTACCACTGAGCCACAACCCCAGCCCTGCGTGCAGTTTTAAATGACACCTTTTGAGTACATTTTTATAATTTTAAAGCTTTGGTAACTTTTTTTAAAAAATTGATGTATTTGGGAGAAGGGGCCACAGATAAACCCCTCTAGGACACACCCCTAAGTGACCCACCTCCTCCAGCCATACCCCACCTGCCTATAGTTACCACATGTCTCATTCACTAGGATAAACTGATTAGGTTACAGCTCAATAATCCAATCATTTTACCTCTGCATATTCCTGCATGAACACAGGATCTTTGGGGTATACCACATATTTAAACCATAACACCAAGAAAGTCCCTACATTCTGCACATGGGCCATCACAGTGGCAAACCTTTTGCCATACCAATTAAGGCTGAAAGCCTGATTAACAAGCTTGAGATGAAGAGAAAAATAAATAACATTTCATAAAGAAAAAACATTGATGTGTTTAAAAACTGAAAGGAAGCAAAAATCTCTCAACATGTAACAGCTTTAGACCCTTTACGTATTCCAGAATTGTGTCATAAAAAAACTCTTTCTTTTCTGCTTTTTTTTAATAAGGCAGAAGATGGGTGGAAAAATATAGAATAAAATAAGACTGTGTTTATTTCTGAAAAATTACACTGTAAAGAGGACTTACAACACAGTGTAATATAGCAAGAAAAAAGATGGGTTGGGATGGGTCAGAGAAATTCGAGTTCATATCATAGTTGTGTCATTACCCACCTGCATGGTTGTGGACCAGCCTTTAAAATCCCTGAGCTTCAGTATTCTCATCTGAAATGAGGAATGGTATCATTTGCTTTGCAGAGCTGATGGTAGAAGTACTTGGTACATAGATGTCCTTAATAATTGTGAAGATTCTTTATTTCTCCCCCAAATTATACCCTTCTTTCTCCTTTAAAAATGTCAGATGTGCTGGGCATGGTGGTGCACACCTGTAATCCCAGGCGGGAGGATCACAAGTTCAAAGCCAGCCTCAGCAACTTAGTGAGGCCCTAAGGAACTCAGTGAGACCCTGACTCTAAATAAAATATTTAAAAAGGGCTAGGGATGTGGCTCAGTAGTCAAGTGTCCCTGAGTACAAAAAAAAAAAAACAAAAAAACAGCATATATATATATATATGTATATATATATAAATGAGATGTGAGATGTGTTGGCCAGAAAAAGGATTAAAAATGCTTATTAGATGGTGTCAATTAATAGGACAATAAAAATGTAAATCCAGAGTATTGTAGACTGCGACCAGAGAAGAAATGACAAATAGCAGCAACACACTGTGATAGATCCAGTCCTTCAATATCTGCCCATCATAGCAAAACAAAGGGACATGGTTCAGATTTATTTTGTAGCTTCCACATTTCTTCTATAGTTCTGAAAACTAAGTTCAAAACAAAAAACTCAGCTGGAAACTTGCACAGTGGCACACACCTTGTAATCCCAGCAATTTGGGAGGCTGAGGCAGGAGGATTGCGAGTTCAAAGCCAGCCTCAGCAACTTAGTGAGGACCTGTCTCTAAATAAAATATAAAAAAAGGGGGCTAGGGATGTGACTCAATGGTTAAAGTGCCTCTAGGTTTGATCCCCAGTACCAAAAAAAAAAGAACTCAGCTGGAATAGACCTTGAAGACCCTCCTTCAGAATCTCCCATTAGACCTTTAACTTTAAGACAGTCTTTTTATGCCACTGTAGTACAATATGAGCTGTGATTGAACCATTCCCACAGAAAGCTACTGACTTAGGCAGCCATAATTTGTCTTGGACCTTAAAAGTCATACTCCAGAGCTAATCTGAGGCCACTTTTCCTCGACATAAATAAAGCAAGTTTATAAATAAATAGTTTATTTTGTTCATAATTGTATTATTAGGTTTTAGAGCTTCACTATCCAATACAATAGCCACTAGCCACATCTGGCTATTTAAATATAAGTTCATTAAAATATAAATAAAAATTCAGTTTTTCAGGCTCACGGACAGCATTTTAAGGGCCCACTAGCTGCTATACTGGACAGTGCAGCTATAAAACATTTGCATTGTCCCAGAAAGTTCTATTTTACAGCACTGCTTTAAAGAATCAGTAATCTGGAAGACTTAAATGGTCTTATGTGTTACATAAAAATCATATTGGTCCTTAGGCAGCATGACCACTCCTTTGAAGGTTGCCTCTTAAAGAGTGATGACTTTACTCTGGGGAGTGGTCATATGAGACCAATGAACAAACTCTGACCTGTATACCTTAGTCCTCCCCAAACTGGATTTTAGAGGTATCAGTCATCCAAAATGAGTTTCCAAAGAAATGATAGAATATTTTTATCTTTATCAAACCTTCAACATTTTCCCTTGTTTCTTATGTCTATCGCAAAATGTCTAGAAGAAAGATTACTGGTTGTTTTTTATGTGGCATATCTGACTATCTTATCAGCATGCTAAAATCAGGAACATGTAATGAGTTCTATTCTGTTGGAAATAAGTTGGTGACTTTAGCTCTCCTTCATTGACTTCATTACTAAGTATTCTGTACATTGTTTTTTATAAAAAGATCTATCAGGTCTCCCTCTACTTGACAAATTTTTTACTTGCTCCTCTTTCTGTATCCCTACCACCTAATACATTATCTAAAACACATAGGAGGTGCCAAGAATATGTTTGAATAAATGAGCTAAAAATGACAACTATATTTAACTTTTTGATGATTCCCAGATAAGGGAAATCTGACTCCCCAGGAAAATTCATGTAGGAAAATTTCAGGTTACAGTTTATGTGCTCCGTTAATTAGATGACTTTTTTTTCCTAATGAGAGACTTAATCTATGAGTTTCCCTAATTAAGGAATTATATATCCCCACAAGAAACTGTCCATATTTCTCATTTTACTTATTTGAGCATGTCTTTAACACTGCACCCTTCTAACTCTGAAAGAAAACACTTAACAACATTCTGTCTCCAGAATATATATATATATATACTTAAAAGAATGTCATTATATTACTGGCCTTGGTGTTGTAATTATGGAATAATGTCATTATAAATGCCAGCTTTTTAAAAATCATTCTGAAGAGTATATTGCCATTCATTCACTCAACAATCAATTATTGAACAGACATTATTCCACACACTGCAGAGTTAATTATTTGAACCAAAGATTAAATAATTGCACAGTTCTAGATTATCTGAATGTTTAAAAAAAAAAAACTGAGGTTGACAGCTTTGAACATTTGTCTGAGCATTTGTTGTGCTTCCTAAAATTGTAATTATTTCTATTTTAGAAGAAATCATAGACTATGTCTCTAAGTTATCTGCACTCACATTTAAAAATAGTTTCCCATATCCTGGAATTAGTTGGCAGAGGTACAATATTCAAATTGCATGGATAACTTACCCCCAAATAAATAATCTCTGTTTTTGGAGAAGTTTTCACTTGCAGGGCCGTACAAACATTGAATCTTTCAGCTACTACACCACTGACTTTCTTTAAAGTGATCTTTCCATTTGTTTGAGGCTAAGTCCTAAGTGATCTTGGGAGGTCAGCTTTGTTTTACTCTTTGGCATGAAGTTGATGTCCCTCATGGCTTGCCAATCATTGATTATGTTTAACTGTGGTAGGGCCTAGCATCCCAAAAATGCTCAGATAGATTAAGACCATTCCTCCTAAGCTTCTGATACCTACTTCTAGGGGATGATGCAGTGAGTGCTGGATTCATCTAGTAGAGGCCCGATTCATTTGACAAGGCTGGTTGCACAGTGGTAGTATATAACTTTTATATCTATAAAATGCAGTGCATTTCCCTGTTTGGAGATGATCATCTCTTCTTTTGTTCTCTCCTTTTCTTTTCTTGTCTACATTACTTGTCTTTAAGTCCTGGGGGAAAAAATTACAATTTAGGAAGATATATTCCATTCACTGGGACTTCAGCACTTTCATTTAGCAAACATTTGTTAAACACCATCTCCCTGGCACCAAAATCCTGGCAATATTGGTGCAGCCTTCAAGAATTCCTGGTCTTTGGGAGAGAGAGAGACACAGCCTGAACTCTTGGAAGTCTCTGTGATAGTTGCTGTATATTAAAAAGTTTAATGAAAGCCTCTGCCTGGAGGAGTCTGGGAAAGGGCCACAAACAGTGTATCTTTTACCTATAGGAAATAGAGAGTAAAGAATTTTGAATAAAGATGCAGTCAAGATTTTTAAAAGATCCATTCTGGGAGGTACTTATGGAATGATTAGAGGCAAGAAGACTGACCAGAAGACCATTTTATTCTTACTTTGTTGGAATAAGAAGCTAACTGTGGTCAGAGGTTGCTCCTGTCCAAATGGATCATTAAGTACCTTTAATCCCTAGAATTTATGACCATCATGTTATGTGGTCATAAGCATTTGTTTTGGTTTTTCTTGGCATGTCTTCAGTTTTGCCTTTCTGTAGATTGCTGTAATGAGGTACTTATTATTTTGGGTTTTTCAGCATGCAATCATTAAAACTTACAGATATTTTTCTTCTTTCTTTTGTATTTATTGTACCAATCCTTACATAAGAATCCCATACCAATCCTTCTCTTTCTGGAGGTGTTTTAAACACCATTTTGAATTAGTCATTAAATTATTCTTTCATCCATCTTTCATCATTTGTTTTTTGAAATCCCATATAAGGCCTTTCATCATTTGTTTTTTGAAATCCCATATAAGGCTTATCTATCTGAAAACATTTTTAAGTGGAAAGAGGTAAAGTACAGAAACTCAAAAAGAAGAAAGTAGGGTTTAAGTGTGATCAAGTCAAACATATTTGTCCAAAAGGCCTATTTTAGCATATAGCATATAGCAAGACAAGATTTAGAACATAATCTATTTTTTTTCTATTTAGAGAGCTGGTATGCCACAAAAATGTGAAGTATGTAATATTATATCAGGCCACTGAAAACTGAACTTTGTGTCTGGTCCCAG
The DNA here is from genome assembly GCA_020662805.1 of Glaucomys volans. NCBI lineage: Eukaryota > Metazoa > Chordata > Mammalia > Rodentia > Sciuridae > Glaucomys > Glaucomys volans. The sequence continues at coordinate 138,568 of JAJEJO010053556.1, forward strand.
AGGCTTGAGAGGAATGTACAGGATTAAAAGTTTAAAATAAAAACAGCTAAGATACCAAACTTTTAGAACTTTGACCCAGATGATTGGAATTTAGTTAGGAGAACTTATCTTTCTTGGAGGGAAAAAAAACTAAAAATACAAAACACTTTTAGACTGAGGAGAATGGCTTGGCCTATTTGCATGGGTGTGGACTGTTTGTGGTTTCATTTGGAATGCATACATTTCTGATTCTCATGTGGAAATCTCCTTAGCTCCCAGTAGATCATGTGCTACATTTGGGGAAGAGATGTTAATTTTCTCTCTTTCCTTGCTACCTTAACTATCCATTTCCATTTTGGAATTATAACTAGTTCTGTTGACTCTCTGTCCTTCAGTCCAGCAGCCATTTCCAGTACATGGGCTATGTACCTCACACCAAACCAGGTCCTGAGAGGATGTAAAAAACAAATGCTGTAATCGATCCAAAAGTGCTGAAAGAACACTGGAAGAAGTGATGGCTCCCAATTTGAGGTCAGGAAGTAGAGAGGAAGGAAGGATTCAGTGGAAAAGCAACCCTGAGGTGGGCCAAAGACAGAATGCCTTTGCTAAGGAAAAATGTAAAAATGAAAACAGGGAGCATATTAAAATGACAGGAAATGAGTGATTCATGTGGAAGTGTCAATGAGAAATTGTGATGAATAAAACAAAGAGCCTGACCAACTTCTTGAGGAGTTTGAACTTTATTCTGTAGGTGGTAGAAAATAGCATGATCAGCTCTCTTCCACCCCCACTGATAAGCACTAAAGAGCTGCTGATGTGACAGACCTTGTCTCTCTTGCCAGTTCTAAGGTAATAAAAGGAAGAAAAAGCACATTTGGAATCCTCTGTTTTCCCATGTCAATCGTTATTTTTGTTTGCTCTCATTCAGAGAAATGGGTAGAAAATGGCAACCCATATAACCTCTTCTGGGGTGCACATTGGAATGGGCAGAAAGAGGTTTTATTTATTTACTCCATTCCAGTCTCAAATTATTGGTCCTGGTTGCATAAATGAGACACAGTCCATGCCCTTATTGAACAGCCCAGGGGGGAATTCAGATAGGGACTCAAGGCAAGTGGTATAAGTGCTTAGAGAGAACATTTCACAGGCCATGTCTGAAGTCCCAGGAAGGAGAGGTCAATTCGGAGGAGTAGAGTAAGAAACACTCCCCAGAGCCTAATGTTTGAAAATGAGAGGAGGGCTGGAGGGTGCAACTCAATGATAGAACACCTATCCACCATGTGTGAGGCCTTGGTTCAATTCCCCCAGCACTGGGGGGAAAATAAGAATAGGAAACTATTCCTGTAAGAAGATCAGCATGAGCAAAGACACAAAGCAGAAGGGAAGCATGAAGTAGCCAAGAGAGCCTGGAAAACCGCAAGCTAACTTAGGATGCTAGAGGAAATGCTGTAAGAGGAACAAGTACACCAGGGCCAGGTCATGAAGGGCTTGCTTGATGTACTTGATGATTTGGATTTGATCTTGAGGACAGGATATTTTAGGCAGAGGAGTGTCATGATCAGATTTGCTATTTGAAAAAAATCTAATAGAGAGGTACGGGAGGCAAAACTGGAGAGAATGACAATAGAAGACTGTCACAGTAGTCAGAGAAGGATGCTCAGGGCCTGAGCTGGTGTAATTCACTGCTTCTAACATTCTCCATGACACTTTATCCCTGAAAGGCCTGGATCAGCAACTGAAAAATGAGGGCTTGTTACAAAGCATATTTCTATCACCTTGTAAATAAACCATGGTTCTGACTTCTCACATTAGCAGAGGAGATATAGGGCTGGGACAGCTCTGGGAAGGAGGCCTCTGCATCACAGAAGAGTTAAGTGAATACCACACCTCTTCCACCTGGGTGATGGGATGATAAGGGTATAGAGGAATGGGAAGATATGACTGAAAACTCAGTTTATGATGGTTTCTAAGGAAGGATTGTTGATTTGCCTTATTGAGATGTAATTTACATGCCATATAATTCGCCTTTTTAAAGGGTACAATTTAGTGAGTTTTAGTATATTTTTAGAATTTTACAGCCATCACCACTATCTAATTCCAGAACATTTTCATTGGCCCAAACAGAAACCTATTACAAGTCACTACCCCATTTTCTCCTTCCATTCTCTGGTAACCACTGTCTCTGTCTGTTTCTATGGCTTTATAGAGGAATCATACAGTATGTAGTCATTTCTGACTGATTCCTTTCAGTTAGCATAATTATTTCAAGGCTCATCCTTGTATCATGTATCAGTACTTCATTCCTCTTCATAGTGGAGTAATAGTGGTATGGCTATACCACATTTCATTTATTAATTCATCAGACAATGGACATTAGGGTTGTTTCCAGTTTGGAATTTTTGTTTGTTTGTTTGTTTTTTTGGTACTGGGGATTGAACCCAGGGGCACTCCACCACTGAGCCACATCCCCAGCCCTATTTTGTATTTTATTTAGAGACAGGGTCTCACTGAGTTGCTTAGGGCCTCGCTAAGTTGCTGAGGCTGGCTTTGAACTTGCGATCCTCCTGTCTCAGCCTCCCAAGTGCTGGGATTACAGGCGTGCGCCACCGTGCCTGGCTTCCAGTTTGGGATTTTTGTGAATAATGGTACTCTAAACATTCACATACAAGTTTTTGTGTGGACATATTTTCATTTCTTTTAGATATACCTTAGAAGTAGAAATGCTAGTTCATGTGTTGATTCTGTTTTTCTTTCTGAGACATTACCAGACTGCTTTCCAAAGTAGCTGTACCATTTTAGATTTCCACTAGCAATGTATGAGCTTTTGAATTTTTCCATATCCTCACCAACAGTCGTATTTTTTATTATAGCAAAGTAGGTGTAAAGTGGCATCATTGTGGTCATGATTTACATTTATTTAATGAGCAATGATGCTGAACATCTTCCTATGCACTTATTGGCCATTTGCATATCTTCTTTGAAGACATGTCTATGTAAATTTTTTAACCTTTTTTTTTTTTGGTACTGGGGATTGAACCCAGGGGCACTCCACCACTGAGCCACATCCCCAGCCCTATTTTGTATTTTTATTTAGAGACAGGGTCTCACTGAGTTACTTAGGGACTCGCTAAGTTGCTGAGGCTGGCTTTGAACTCGCGATCCTTCGGCTTAGCCTCCCAAGTGCTGGGATTACAGGTGTGCTCCCCCACACCTGGCTTAACCATTTTTAATTGGGTTATTTATCTCTTTGTAAGAGTATATTATATATTCTGGATCAAGTCCTTATCAGATACCCAATTTGAACATATGTTCTCCTGTTCTTTGAATTGTCTTTTCACTTTCTTGAAAGTATCCTTTTAAACATACACATTTAAATGTTTAATGACTGTCACCGTATCTTTTTTATTCTCTTTTGTCACTTATGCTTTAGGCATTATATTTAAGAAAACACTGCCTAACCCAGGGTCACAAAGATTTATTCCCATGTTTCATCTAAAGAGTTTTATTGGGCTGGGTACATAGCTCTGTGCTAGTGCCTACCTAACATGCACAAGGCCCTAGGTTCCGTCTCCAGCACTGCAAATCTTAATAATGAAAGAGTTTTATTTTTTTAACTTATGTTTAAATCTTTGATACATTTTGATTTAAATTTTGAGTATTGTGTGAGAGAGAGAAGTCCAATTTTATTCTTTTGCATGTGGATATCCAGTTGTTTCAGGATTATTTGTTGAAAACACTGTTCTTTTCCCATTGAATTGTTTTGGTGACCTTGTAGAAAATCATGTCCATTGATACAGGAGTTTATTTTTGGCCTTTTAAATCTGTTCCATTCATCTGTATTTCTGTGCTTATGTTAATACCACATAGTCTTGATTACTGTAGTTTTGTAATAAGTTTTGAAATGAGAAAGTTGGAATTCTCCCACTTAGATCTTTCTCAAGATGTTTTTGGGGGCTGGGGATACAGCTCAGTTGGTAGAGTGCTTACCTCGTAAGCATAAGGACCTAGGTTCAATTCCCGGCACCGCATAAAAAATAAAAACAAATCAAGATGTTTTTGGTACTCTTAACTCTCTTGTATTTCCACACAAATTTTAGGATCAGCCTCTCAATTTCTGCAAGAAATCTAGCTGAGATTTTGATAGATATTACATTAAATCTGTAGATCAATTTGGGGAGTATTCCCACCTTAACAATATCAAGTTTCTGGTTCATGAGAATAAATAAACTGTATAAATCAGTCATCTTAATAATGTGACTAATTTTTAATAACATGACTAATTTCATTGAGTTCTTTGTACATTTTTTTCAACAATGTTTTATAGTTTTCAGTGTATAGTCTTATTAATTTATCCTGAAATTTTGGGGGTTTGTTTTGTTTTGTTTTGTTGTTTTGTTTGGTACTAGTTATTGAACCCAGGGGCATTTAACCACTGAGCCACATCCCCAACCCTTTTTATGTTTTTATTTTGAGACAGGGTTTCGATAAGTTGCTTAGGGCCTCACTAAGTTGCTGAGACTTGCTTTGAACTTGAAATTGTCTTGCCTCAGCCTCCCAAGTTACTGGGATTACAGGCATGTGCCACTGCACCTGAATTCTTCTTGATGATACTACAAATAGAATTGTTTTCTTAATTTTATTTTTGGATTGCTCATTGCTAGTATATAGATATGCAATTGATTTTTGTATATAGTCTTGTATTTTGTAATCTTGCTAAACTGGTATATTAATTTCTAAGTTTTTGTTATTTTTGGCTTTTTGTTGGTACTTTATTTTGTTTTGTTTTTATGGATTCCCTAGGCTTTTCAGTGTACAAGATCTGTGAGTAGATACAGTTTTACTTCCTTTTTTTCCAATCCAGTGTTTTTTCATTTTTTTTTTTTCCTAATTTCCCCAGTTAGAAGCTCAAGTATGATGTTGAATACAGATGGTATTGTATCTTGCCTTGTTCCTAATACTAGGTGGGGAGCATCAAGTCTTTTGTCATTAAGTATGAGGTTAACTCTTGATTTCTGCATCTTTTCCGGTGATCATATGAGGTTTTTTTCCCCATTAGTCTGTTAGCATTGTGTAGAACATTGGTTAATTTTCAGATGTTAACCAACCTTGCATTCCTTGCATAAATCCCACCTTGTGGTGGTGTGTGATCCTTTTAAAACATTGCTAGATTCAGTTTGCTAGTATATCGTGAGGATGTTTCCAACTGTACTCATAAGAGATATTGATCTTGTTTTTTTTTCATTGTGTTTTTTTTTGGTTTTCTTTTTTAGGGAATTTTGCACCCTTTAAATTTGAAGAGGGACGGTTTTTTTCCTTTTTTTTTTTTTTTTTTTTTGAGGTTGCAAAGGATTGGTGTTAATACCTCTTTAGACATATGGTAGAATACATCAGCCATCTAGTCCTGGGTTTCTCTTTGTGGGAATTTTTTATTTTATTTATTTCTTAATTATTTTTGTGGTGCTTGGGGTAGAATCCAGGAACCATTGCATGCTAGTCCATATCGTCAGCCTAAAAGTTTTAAATTAGTAATTCAATTTCTTTCCTTGTTATAGGTACCTACCTAAATATTTATTTTTCCAGTTATTTAAAATGAAATATTTGTTGAGTATCTATTATATCCAGACCCTGTTCTTGGTACAGAGGTTATAAAACTTAATTAAATAAACAAAAGCCCCTTAGGTATTCTTGAAAAATGTCAAATGTGTGAGAAATGTAATATATTATTATAATTACAATCATAGTTTATATTGGTGCTTACCCTTGATATTTCTTCAAGGACATGATTGTAACAAAACAATCCACCAACTCTATTCTTTATCATTTGTAGAATTATCCATTGCCTTCTACTCTTGGGTGATCATCAGTAGAAGCATGTTTTAGTTTCCTAGTGCTGCCGCAATGAAGTATCATAAATGGGTTGCTTAAGACAACAGAAATTTATTCTCTGACAACTATGAAACCAAAGTGGCATCAGCAGGGCTGTGCACCCTCTGAGACACTGGGTAGAATCCTGGCATCTGATGGTAGCCATCAGTTCTAGGCAGCTGCATTACTCCAGTCTCTGCCTCACTCATCACATGGTATTCTCTGCTTTGTTTTGTTTTGTTTTGTTTTGTTTTGTTTTGTTTTGTTTTCTCTGTATGCACATGGTGTTTTCTTCATATTGTGTATTCACCAGTCATATTGCTTTAGAGCCCATCCTAATGTCCTCATTTTAACATGATTACCTTAGCAAAGACTTTCTTTTTCATTTGAACTGGGAATTGAACCCAGGGTTTTTAACTACTGAGCCACATCTCCAGCTCTTTTTATGTTTTATTTAGAGACAGAGTTTCATTAAGTTGCTTAGGGCCTTGCTAAGTTGCTGAGGCTGGCCTCAAGCTTGTGATCCTCCTGCCTCAGCTTCTTGAGTCACTGGGATAACAGGTATGCACCACCACACTTGGTAGCAAAGAATCTATTTCTAAATAAGGTCAGGTTCACAGGTACCAGGCGTTAGGACCTCAACATATCTTTTGGGGGGGACATAATTCAATCCATAACAAGGCATTATGCTCTAACTCTTGAGATCTTGAGTATAGGCCTCTTTTTAGTAACATGACTAATTTTTAAGAGCTTCTATGGAAGTTTCATGGTGTATCTCTCTGTCTTTAAAAAACAATGTCCTCTTTACATTTTGCAATAAGCCCTGAGGGTATCTTCAAACCCACACGTGTTTTATCTTTATGTTGAAAACTAAGCAGAGATGATATGGATTGAATTATGTCCCCCTCCACAAAAGAAATTAATAGATATGTTGAGATCCTAAATCCTGGTACCTATATACATGATCTTATTTGAAAATAGAGTGTTGGTGTAATCAAGTTAACACGAGGTCATTAGGGTGGACTCTGATCCAATATGACTCTTGTCCACATAAGAAGGAAAAAAAAAAAAAAACACGTTAAACACAGAGACAAAGCAGAGAGAACACTGTGTGGTGGTCTATAACTAGGGCTCATAAAAGATGTTCAAAAGCAGCATCTCTCAAATCACAGTGTATATGCCCCTGAAATATAAACAGTCACATAAAAGTTTGTGAATGACTACTTCAAATAGCAATTAACTGTTCATATGCTGTTCCCTGACCACAATCACAGGAATCTTTATATAGACCAGTTTAAACAATGTGAAAAGCTATCTCTGTAGTAAAATAAAATAATATGGCTTATGCAATCATATTCGTATGTTAGACAATACTAGGTACGTGACAACCTGTTGTATACATATATATATATATGTATAATGGCAAGTACTACATACACTATAAATTGGAACAACGTTAAAAACAATAAAACAGGATAGTATCTTCAGAGTCCCTGTCTAGTGGTCCCATTGCTAGTTTCAATTCTGTTTTTAATAATGCTCCCAAGTATTTTCTTGATTCATAAATGGTATCATCTCTATTCTGTCACAATGTAAGTGTTTTTGAATGTCTGTCATTCCTTAGTATTCTGGTGTGGTGAATTATAGCACTCTTGTGGGCATGACTAGAGAATCTGAATTGTTTTTTGAAAACAAAGTCCATCACCCAAACTACTTCCCTGTTCCTCTAGCAGGGAAATGCTGAGACATTATTCATATTTGTTGCTCCCACCAAGTCTTAGACTCATACCTTCATTGTTCAGGTGTTTGTTCTTCAGTTGCTTTCCCATTTTGAAGGACAGCATTAGATAATTCTTACATCCCCCATAGCTACCTCACCCATTCTACTTAAGTTTCAATTTCTAAGTGACTCTGAAAACTGCTTAATTATTCTCTTTTCTTCTTTCTTTTGAACTAACACAGGGCAATCTAGAGCAGCCATGATACCTCCCAAGCATCCACGGCAGCCCAAGGGAGCTTTGGATGATGCCATTTCCTTTGGAGGGAAAACAGACCAAGAAGCACCAAATGCTTCCCAGCCCACACCACCCCCACTGCCAAAGAAAATGATCATAAGAGCTAATACAGAGCCAATCTCCAAAGACATCCAGAAATCTATGGAAAGTAGTCTTTGTGTCATGGCCAATCCCACCTATGATATTGACCCCAACTGGGATGCCAGCAGTGCTGGTTCTTCCATTAGCTATGAACTCAAAGGACTGGACATTGAATCTTATGACTCCTTGGAGAGACCTTTGCACAAGGAGCGACCCATTCCTTCAGCAGCAAACAGCATCTCCAGCTTAACCACTCTCAGTATTAAGGACAGATTTTCTAACAGCATGGAGTCCCTGTCCAGCCGACGAGGTCCCTCTTGCAGACAGAGTCGAGGCATGCAGAAGCCACAGAGACAAGCACTTTATCGAGGACTTGAAAATCGAGAGGAAGTGGTGGGTAAAATCCGAAGCCTTCATACAGATGCCTTGAAGAAACTGGCTATTAAATGTGAAGACCTCTTTATGGCTGGACAGAAAGACCAGCTCCGTTTTGGGGTAGACAGCTGGTCAGACTTTAGGCTAACCAGTGACAAGCCATGTTGTGAAGCAGGTGATGCAGTTTACTACACTGCCTCCTATGCAAAAGATCTACTCAATAACTATGCAGTTAAGGTAAGAAAATATTGCAAATCTCATTTTAATCTTAGCCAACACTGTTCGTGGGATGAAACTATTCTTCTATCCCCTTTCATTCCTCTAATTCCTCCATTCCACAAAAGTCACTGCACATCTACCTTAGAGAGGATGCTCCAGTTTTTTAAAATTTTTTTATTGGTGCATTATAATTATACATAATAGTGAGATTTGTTAAATATTCATACATGCACAGAATATAACAATATAATTTGGTCAGTTTCATCTCCCAATACCTCTTCTTTCCCTCCCACACGGAGGCTTATTTATTATTTAGAAGAGAAAACAGACCCTACATGAAAAGATACTACATGCAAAGTTAAAGGCAAACAAGAATTTAGTGGGAGCCTTGGAAGAACTTTAACTCAGACTCTAGAGTCAGAGAAGTCTTCTTAAAGGAAGTAGTCTCTGAGCTGTAACTGCTTACAGTAGCTCCCTATAAAAATGAGGTCTGCTATGTGCCTTCTACTCCATGTTTCTGTCTTTATTCCCTACCAAGAGACCTTTGTCTCCCTCAGCTCTGTAACTTCTCTGCTTGCCAGGGAAACACTTTTATAGAGGAAGATAACTAATATTTGTTGATGTGTACTTTGTTTTATAATCTTCACATCAACTTTATGAGGTTAAGATCTTTTTTCCATTTGATACACAAAGGAATTGGAGCTGAGAGAGGTCAACTAACTTGTTTAGGGTCACACAGCTAGCAAGCAGTAGAGTTGGAGTTTTTTTTAAAGGGTCTTTTTTTTAAATAATGTTATTGTATTTTTATACCTTTATTTTATATGGTGCTGAGGATTGAACCCAGTGCGTCACACATGCTAGGCAAGCGCTCTACCACTGAGCTATAACCACAGCCCCAGTAGAGCTGGAATTTAAACACAGATATCTCTTGACTCCATAGTCTGCTTTTTTCATTGTGTCACTTATTAATTTCTTACATGTATACCACCCATTCCCAACAATCCACTGCTTCAAGATGTCCAGAACACTTGACATCAAGAATTCTTGCCCAGTTAGATTCACTGTAACACTAACTCATGTTTTGTCATTATAATGAACATGACGTGAACTGTGATCCTGGCTCTGCCATTTAGTAGCTTTGTCAATAATAGTACCTATCATACAGGACTGTTGTTTGGTTAAAAGAGATCAAAATGTCTCTGATGAGTAGTCATTTGTTTTACTACAGTTAGCTTCTTCCCTACTTTAAGAATAACAGTCTTTGTTCCTCAATTTCCTCTTTTTTTAGGTGTTTATAATAATAATCCCTATGGGCTTGTGGTGAGGATCAATAAGATAATGCAGATGAAAAGGTTTTGAAAAACACAAAGCTCTATGTAAACTTATGGTAATATTCTCCATTCCCATAGTTCCTTTTTACTGATTCTATTCACTGGTTCAAAACCAATTAACATATCTAAATGACTTTTACATGTTAATTTGGCTTAGAAAGTCCAGATGGTATCTTGGTAAATTAATGGATAAGGTAAACAATTGGCCTTACCTGTCTATCAAGACAGAATGTATGTTTGGACCAGATCCGCAGTTGGCTGCTCTCTGCATTTGCAGTATCTATACCTATTGACCATCTTGTGGTGTTAGCAGTGACCCTGCAGGGTCCAGCCTATACTTTTAAAATTAAACCATGGGCAAAGGAATCTGGCTTCTGTTAATTTATTACTATTGAGTCTAAAAGAGCATTTTGAGATTCTGTGTAGCACTCAAGAGCAGTTACATCAATTGGGGTTATGGTGCCTTATCTACCTTGAGTCTTTATTGCTACAAGATCACCAGCACAGAATGAGTACCTATTTCAGAGAGGGGCATTGAACTATCTGTTCTTTCAAAACAATTGAGAAGTAAGGCTTGACTAACTTTATGTATTATTGCCATGCAATCTTGTCTCTTTCCTAAATCAATGGTTGGGTATTGATTTCTTTGCTTGTAATGATGCAAAGGCAATCTCAAAAGAACAGGTGGCAAGTGATTATATACTGGGAGTTGTTGGCAGATTTGAGAAAGGATTTTTTACACTAAATGCTGAATATAAATGTCTCCTTGAAGATCACTGTGTGTTTCTGGAGGTGCCCAATTTACTGTACAATCTTAGAGTAATCAACTATGAGGTTGCTGAGAAACCCTCCTTTTACAGAGGTAAACAAGAGACCAGCAGTCAGCCCATATGAAACAGTTGTTTCTACTGCTGGCCTTCTTAAAATATACTATTAGAAGCTAGTGTAGGCTAATAGGTGTGACTCCCTCTTAAAATGTTGCAAAAGGAAGTCAGTGCTAGAACTTAGCAATCTGAAAGTCAAGAGCTACTAATCCTTGAGTACAAAAATCTTATTTTGTGCATTATCTTAGTTTGCTCAGGCTGCTATAACAATACCATAAAGTGGGTGGCTTAAGCCACAAAAATGTATTTTCTCACATTTCTGTAGGCTGAAAAGTCTGAGATCAAGGTTCCAACTTATTTGGTTTCTGATGAGGGCTGTTCCTGGCTTATAGATAGCCACCTTCTTTCTGTGTCTTCACATGGTTGGAAGAGAGAGAGAACAAGAGGAAATGAATGCTCTTGTTCTGGTGTCTCTTCCTTTAAGGACACCAGTCCTATTGTAGCTAGCCCTGTGTTGGTCAGCTTTCTCACTGTTGTGACTTAAAGACCTGACAAGAACAATTAGAGAAGAAAAGTTCATTTTGGGTTTCATGGTTTCAGAAGTCTCAGTCCATAGATGGCTGACTCCATTCCTTAGAACCTGAGGTAAGTTTACACAGGACATCATAGCAGAAGAGTACAGCAGAGGAAAGTAGCTGGGGACTTGGCACCAGGAAGCAGAGAGAGGGAGGAGGGAGGGAGGAGGGAGGGAGGAGGGAGGGAGGGAGAGTGCAAGAGTGCTCTACTCTTCAGGGACAAAATATATACCTGAAAGGCACACCCCCAATGACCCATCTCCTCCAGCTACATCCTATCTGCCTATTTAGCACCCATTTAATACCTATCAGGGGATTGATACACTGATTAGGTTAAGGCTCTTATAACCCAATCATTTTACTCTTTTTGTTTTTTTTTTGTTTTGTTTTTTGTTTTGTTTTGTTTTGTTTTGTTTCCCCAATGCTGAGGATTGAACCCAGGGCCTTGTGCTTGCAAGGCTACCAACTGAGCCAAATCCCCAGTCCTAAATTTTTCTGCATTGTCTCACACATGAACTTTTGGAGAATACCTCATATCTAAACCATAACAAGGCCCAACCTTAGGATCGCATTTAACCTTAATTGCCTCTTTGAAGGTGCTATCTCCAAATACAGTCACATTGAGGTTTAGAACTTCAGCATATGAATTGGAGGGGGGAACACCATAAAGTCCATCACATTCTGTCCTCTACCCTCTCAAATCCACGTAAATAGATATTATCACATACAAAACACATTCCAATAACCTTATTTCAGAATCAACTCCAAAGTTCCAGTCATAGTGTAGACATTCCCATTCCAAAGGGAAAAACCAGAAGGATAGAAGGAAGGAGTAATGGATCCCAAAATACCAAAATCTAGCAAGTCAGTTTCCATTAAACCTTAAGACTGGAGAATAATCCTCCTTAGTTTGATATTCTGGGCCCAGTGGGGTGGCAGTATCAGTCCTATGGCTCTGCAAGATGGCTCCACCCCTGAGATGCTGCTCACAATCATCCTGGCCCTCTAAATCTAGAAAAGCAGCTTCACCTTTGAAGTCTAAGAGGGAACAGTCTTGCCCACTGGACCTGTGGTGGGAAGAGCAGCCTGAGGTCTCTTTATCACCTTTGGGGTCATTCTTCCCTTTCCCTGAAGAATAGTGCATCTTCACAGTCAAGCAGCTCCATGGTGCAATCCTATAGAATTCAAGGAGTCTGGCAGCCTTCTTTCATTCCATCCTACTTTCTCCTCTTGTTGTAAACTGCAGTGTCTTTTCTAATATAATCCCATCCCTATTCCTGGCTTCTGCTGAGATGGCTGGTTAAATCTGTGAGTCTCACTCATGATCTCTTTATCTAATGGTCATTTAGCCACACCCTTAGTGTTCTCTAACGAACAAGCCTTCATATTTTTTTTTAATTCCTTCTTCAATTCATCTTTCTCCTTTCTCATTTTACTATAAGTTGTAAGGAGGAACCAAACTACCTTTTCAACACTAGTCTTAGAAATCTCTTCAGCCAAATATCCAATTTTGCCTCTTACAAGTTCTAGCTTCCACAAAACACTTTACATGGTGGGGCCAAGTTCTTTGCCTCTTCATGAAAAGAATCACCTTTCTTCCAGTTCCTCATCTCCATCAGAGACCTCACCAGAATTGCCCTTAACATCCATATTTATAGCAACTATCTGCTTAAGGTTATCTAGGCTTTTTTTTTTTAACTTGCATCTCAAAATTCTAACCTTTCCCCACTACCAAGGCTGCTTCTACATTTTTAAATTATTATGCTGGCACCCCACCCCCTCAGTATCAAGTCTCAGTCTTAGTCTGCTCAGGCTACCATTTTAAAGGTACCATATACTGTATAACTTAAACCCCAGAAATGTATCTTCTCATGCTCTGGAGAGTGGAAAGCGTAAGATCAAAGTTGTGACTGACTGAGGTACTGGTGAGGACTCTCTTCCTGGCTTACAGATTGCCACCTTTTCACAGCATCCTGACATCCAGAGACAGCAAGCAGCTCTCTGATGTCTCTTCTTACACCAACACTATTCCTGTTATGTCAGGGTTTTACTCATGACCTCTTTTAGCCTTAATTACCTCCTATTGACCCTGTCTCCAAATGCAGTCATAGTGGAGATTAGAGCTTTAATGTAGGAATGGGGACAAGGAGACAAACAGTTCAGTCCATACTAAGTGTTGCATTCATTATAAAGGAAGTGGTTTTAACTCAGGACTTTTCCTCAATTTGAAAGTTTTCCTGTTTATTCTAGTTTTTATTCAACATGAATAGCTTTATTATTTGTATTGGTCTTAAACTGAAAGGCATTAAAGAACAAAATAAAGAGCATTGCAGTCATCTGACCTGGGTTCAAATTCTGATTCTCTCTCTGTATTCTTAACGCAGGTTATATAACTTCTCTGGGTTTTTACATCAATGGAAACTGACTTCTGTACCTACCTCATAAGACTGTTATAATGCATATGTTTATGTAGTAAAACTGCTTTTATAAGCTAAAGTACCTGTAAAATATGATAATGTATTATTATTATTATTAACAGTAATAGAAAAGTACTGCTCCACATTCTTTAGTTCACTATTATTCTTTAATATCGGGCATTAGCCTGAGCATATTTAGATAGGTTCTACACTTATTTTCTTTCTCATTACTTCAAAGATGTAAACATCTTTTCTTCTTAAAATTATGAGAGAAGGCTACAAAATGTAACAGCCTCAAGAATTTCAGTGCTGCCAAAAATTGGAAACAATTAAGTTCCTAATATTAAGGAAACAATTTAATAATAAATTGTAGCACATCAGTCCAATGGAATGTTTGTAGCCATTAAAAGTGGTAATTATGAAGCCTATATAAAATGAAAAACGTTTGTTATGAAATGTCATAGAACACCAAATAGTATGACCATAACTTTTAAAAAATTGACCTACAAAATGGTAATATGCAAATAATTCCTATATTAGAATGGTGGTAATTATAGGTGATTTTGATTTTGTTTAAAAATGATGTCAGAATATCTTTTTAGTGAAAGAAAACAAAAGCATTAGAGATTTTGGATCATTTCACACTGAGTTTCTTTAAGGCACAGGTTTCCTTAGTTATTCATCTCTGTAGTCATATCCTCTAGCATAAATTATAAATAGCTCCTATTTCATGCTCCTTGGCTTTTGCACACAACTGGCTCCTCTATCTGGACTTCCCTACTCCTGGGAGGCAGTTTGATACAAGAACTTCTGTATTGTGAGCTGCAGATGACCTATTTCAGAATTACCTGAGGGATCCTCATTAAAAGTGTCATTTCCATACCTATAGAATTGGAATTACTGGCAGTGAAGCCCAGGAAACTGCATTTGTAGCAGCCCCTCAGGTGGTTCCCACATACAAAAGACTTTTGACAAAGTGGTTAAGAAGTAAGTTTTTTTAAAAAATTTTTCTTTTTTTTTTTAAGTTGTTGATGGACCTTTATTTTATTTACATGTGGTGTTGAAAATTGAACCCAGTGCCTCACACATGCTAGGTAAGCACTCTACCACTGAGCTACAGCCCCAGCCCAAGAATTAGGTGTTTAAATCAGACAGAACTGGGCTTAAATGTGTTGCTTAGCCACATATTAGCTGTTACTTTGGCCTGCTTATTTGCCGTTTGTAATTCCAGTGTCTTATCTATAAAATGGAAAATAATACTTCATTCATCTTAGAGTCATTGGAAAAAAAATTATAGGAGTTAATATATACATAGTGGTGGATATAGTGTATACAGTGCTCAGAGGATCATTTGGTGCCAAGTGAAGAACTCAGTAAGTGATAGTTATTCTTTCCTTCATTCTCTTCCCATGTACCTAGAAAGTTCCTAGCTGTGGTTGCCTGTGAACATGTTTATAGCTCCTTCCTGTATACCCACAGATAATTGGTGGATTTCTCTATCATTGGTCTGTCATAAGTTTGACAATTTGGCAGTACTACCATCGTACACCTACAGGAATGTGGTTCTCCTCCCCACTATCTCCATGATAGGGGATCATGGCTTATTAATTCTTATGTCCTTAGCATCTAATACAATATCATGTACATAGTGGGCATTTGATGAATATGTCTTAACCTTTCAAGAAAACATTTACTATACAAAATATTGTGGTATTTTTCTAGGTTTATAGATATACATGAATAAGTCAAAGACCTTGCCCTTAAGGAGCTTTGCCTCCTGGTGGGGAGATAAAAACAACTTTCAAACAAGACAGATCATAATGAAAGGTCAGAGTAATGTAGAGAGATATAAAGATGAATGAAGATTAATGGATAAAAGTAGTCATTAACACATACCTATCTCCGGTCTGATAAGAAAGGACCTCTCATGTTCATTTTACACTATTATTTGTGGCAAATACAGTACATGGAGAGAATAGTGGAAAATTAAGCTGTGGAAGTCTTGGGGACTAGCTAGGTGCAGTGGTGCACACCTGTAATCCCAGCAACTCAGGAGGCTGAAGCAAGAGCATCCCAAGTTCAAAGCCAGCCTCAGCAGTTTAGTGAGGCTATCTCTATATAAAATAGAGAATAAAAAAAGGCTGAGGATGTGACTCAGCAGTCAAGCACCCCTGAGCTCAAAACGTGGTACCAAAAATAAATAAAAAATAAAAGAACTGGGGACATAGCTTAGTATTAAAGTGCCCCTGGGTTCAATCTCCAGTACCCTCCCCCAAAAGAAAAAAATGGTTACCAAAGTTGGAGGCTTTGAATTATAAGTTCGAGAGGTTAGACTAACTGGGCATGGTACATGCCTGTACGTGCCTGTTATCCCAGCTACTCTAGAAAATGAGGTAGTAGAATTGCAAGTTTGAGGCCAGTCTGGCCAGCTCACCCTGGACAACTTAGCAAGACCCTGTCTCAAAAATTAAAAAAGGCTAGGGGGATATAGCTCAGTAGTAGGGCTCTTCTGGGTTTAACTCCCAGTATTGCAAAAATATATTTTATATTTTTTAGTTAAAAATTAAAAATAAATAAAGAAGTTAGATTTCATTTTGTATTTTGTCGGACGCCTCTAAGGATTTTTACTTTTTTTTTTTTGCTTTGTTTTTGTGGTGTTGGGGATCAAACCCAGGGCCTCTCACACACTAAGCAAGTGTTCTTCTGCCGAGCTAAACCCAGCCCCATGCTAAGGATTTTTAAAGAAGATAATATAAAATCAATGATTTTGGAAGAAAACTGTGGTGGTAGAAGCTGAACAACTGGAAACAGGGAAATTAGTCATTACGCTATTGCAATATCCAGATAAATAATAATGAGACTCTGAAATAGGTAGGAAGAAAAGAAGAGGCAGGGTGACTCAAGAGCTGAGGAAGATAGTAGACCATGTCTAGTGTGTGGCTAAATATGGGATGAGAGCTGCATTGCTAAAATTTCAAGGTAGAACAAGCCCAAGAGGATGGTGATGCCACCAACTAAAATATGAATCAGAAAAAAAGAACAGAAAGAGGAGCTCTCTATGGAGCATAGAAATGGGTCATCCAAGTTGAGAGAAGCCCAATAGCCAGATAAAACTTTGAAGTTGGTATTCAGAAGAGAAGACAAGTCTAGAAATATGGTTTCTTAGTCCTAACTAACTCTATTTAGTTCAAACTGTGGGATAGATGAGATTGTAGTAGGAGAGTCTATAAAGTGGGGGAAAAGCCTACGCATCTAAGTGAACCCAAGCAGGAGCAGTTAGAAAGGCAGTAATAAAGGGCAAGGTCCCACAGGCCCCCACGACCATGGTTATAGAGGGCTTGAACAGAAAGAAGACTCAGAAGAAGTCAAGAGTTTAATCTCTGGTCAAAGTCTCAAGAAAATATAGTCTCAATAATAGTGGGGATGAATATCCAAGCAGAGAGAGCGAAAAGGGAATGGGGAGGCTATGGAGGCAGTGAGCATGGCCTCCTTTTTAAAGTATTTTGGTGAAGGAAAGGCCAAATTGATTCCCAAACACTATTTTACCTCAACTTCTATTTCTGTCTCGTCCATGTCTTCTTTTATCCTCTCATCACCGTTTGGCAAACCACCACCCAGCAGATTAGACCGTCTGTCTCTGTGGGCTGCATGCTGGCTGGCCTCCAGCCCTTAACTTCCCTGCTTTCTAAATAAAACTGAACATAAACTTAAGCATGAACTTAACTTTCCTGTTCTCTAAATAAAATCTACCTTGCTTGTTTCTCACTTTAAAAGAATCTGACAAACACTGACCAAACCCATAACACTCACAATAAACAACTCAACTTTAGAAGGGCCTTCACCATTCTACACAGGAAGAAACTGAGGCCAGAGGCACTTTTGCACAGGAACAGCAGCTTCATGGCAGGCTGCCTACTAACTGCTTGGTAGAATCTTTCCTGTTAGTCACAGTAGAGTCAGTAAACTGACCCTGCTGTGCCTCAGTGTTGTTCCTGGATGGATAAATGACAGCATGCAGGGTGGACACTTGCTAAAATCATGGCCCAATCTCCGTAAGATCTCCCCCACCCTGCCCCCACTTCTCTCATGAGATCATTTTTTAACAAATGCTGCCATGAGAGACTGCATGATAAATTTGGATAAAGTTACTTTGAAGAAGATTCTTAAGAGTATCATGTAAGTAAAAAGTATAACTTTCTGGGGTTTTTTTCCCTCAACAGTTCCAAATTGGAGCAGTAGGTATCTTTTCCTTTTAAAGGAGTCCAGGTCTTTGTTCTCAAGGATAGGGCACACAAAGCTCAGTGAAGATACACGCTTCCCTATTACAAGAGTGGAGCTACTTGCTTTCTTCCAGCTACACCAGAATCTTGTTAAAAGCTATAATAAAGTAGAGGTGAACTGTAGAGACAAGCAACTTTCATTGCATTTTTGACTCTAGAGTCTCCGTTTATCTCATTTGGGTGGATGCTGAGAAGGCAAGACACTAAATGAAAAAGCATTAACAGGAATAACTGTGATGGGTAAAAATTTACAACTAGTTCAAACTGTCCACACAAGCAATTAATTACTGGCTTAGTGGTAAGGAAAAACTAAATGGGAAACCACTTCCACTTTCATAATTCAGCACAAACATGCCCAACATTGAAACTTTACAGAAAGCAATTGATCAACAGCCAACTGCATATATATATAGCCATCTGAGGTTAGTGTCCACTCCAATTCATGGCTCAGTGCATACAGAGGTACCAGAGAGTCTCGGCTGGAAACTGGTTTATTAAGGAGAGATTTGGGGTGCTCAGTAAACTTGGAATCAAAATGAATTGTCTTGTAGGAAAAGGGAGCCGTGCCTTTAATTAATAAGATGAAAGGACATTGAATTATAAATTGTGATTCAAATTAATTGAATTCCTATTCTGGGCCCTGAGCTGTTAGTGAGCTGCTCTGTGCCTCAGTTTCTCTTTTGCGAAGGTGCTAAGGCATCGTCTGTCAGCCTAAATAACTGGCTCAGGAATAAAAGTGGTTTTCTTTTGATCACATGCTGAGAGAGTGAAAAGATTCGATGAATACAAGTCACAAATAAAATGATAAAATTTTATACAGTTGCCTTCTTGAATTTCTCTTTTCTTGGACATGAGGACATTTTTGCAGCAATTCAAGCTATAAAATACCTGACCTCCCTGATAGGTCTAATAGCAGCTTCCCATGGTATGGAGTCCTGGTTTGGGCCCAGATCACATTTTATATATTAAACACTTAATCCTTTTTGAATGTAGTTGTAACAGCATTGACTGTGTAAGGGTCTTACCTGTATAGTTGCAAGTAGAGCAGTACTCCCCCCAGGAAGATCAAGAAATGAATGTGAATCAGTAATGAGCCTATATTCTTAGAGTGAGGTTGCATCAAATACTGGGTATCAGTTTAGAAGGTTTTCATTCTGCACACTCTCCTGCACACATTTGTGTTTTTGTGTAACGCAGCAGAATAGCACAGATGGTCTAATGTGTGTGATCGTCAGTATTTCTCATTTTTGTCTCTTTACAATTCATTCTCTACAATATCCATCTCACTTAAGGTTCACTGAGGCACTGTAAAATACCCAGTATGAGATGGAAATGAGGTTCCCTGCTGATAAAGTGGAAGTAGGCTGAAGGCACACTGGGCCCATAATAGGAAAATAAAAGCTAATATAGACCAGTTTTGAAGAGTCCTATGTTTTGCAATTATTGCTTTCTTTGGGGGAAAGGAGAAAAAATTGAATGGAATGATGAAGAGTCATGTCGTTTTGTGTAATTTTTGTGCAGTGCAAAATCAGTGAACCCCCAGTGCAGCCTGGACTCTGCAGACAGCCTTCATTGATCCAGTTTTACTCAGTTGTGTAGTCAGGTCACTCATGAGTATTAGTTATTCAGATTGTCTGCCATTGCCCCTTCCCCATTACCTTTCCAAATTCCATCTGTTTCATAAAAACTGTTCATAAGTCTAGCTGCTCTGAGTAAATAAACCATATGGCTACACTGGACCAGAATTCTTAGTATTTTGTATAGACATGCACCATGTGCCTTGTCCTGTGTTAGAACCTAAAGATACAAGTGTCTGCTCTTAAGATAACAGTGTGCTAACTCTAGTAAGAGAGATGTAGAAGCAACACAGAAAGGGGCTATAAAGTATTTAGCATTTTCTGTAACAGAAGTAACACGTGAGAAGAGAGTGAACAAAAAACTCAGAATCAGATGAATCTCTTAGGTGAAGAGGGGGAAGAGTAGAAATGAGGGTTCAGCTGCAGATAGTTTAGTATGTTAAGTCCTAGTGGAAAAGAGGTGAGAAGTAAGGCTGAAACTAAATGTGAGGCCAGAAGCTTTATCCTGTGAAGATAATGGAAGGAGGTTTAAATAGATAAGTGATAACATGCGCAAGGTATATTTGAGGGCAATCAGATGAGAGGTTGAGAGACCCATTGAAAAACTTTTGTGGTAGTTGAGGCAAGTGATGGGGTGAACTAGAGATGGAAGGTCAGCAGTATTAGACCATATGCTGTTTTTTCCTTCCCTGCTGCTTGTAATGCAGCTTTACAGAGCTCTGTAAAGTTAGCTATCTAGGTTGAGGTTCTTATTACAAACATAAATGCTTGATAATGGTAAATGTGCCTCAAAGGTATGCAGAACAGTTGCCATGAGCAATACAGAAAATAATCCTCTGAACTAAAATAAATGTTTGAAGTTAACTTTTTAGGTTGTGTATAAGGAACCATCATCAAGCTCCATCTCCATGCGAAGATCAGGCTTGTGTGTCACCTGCTTTGACCTGGCTCTAAAAAGGTCTCAGGAGAGAGTAATTTGGCTCTGATTCTGGAAACGGTTTTTGTTTTGTTTTCCCATTGCCCAACAAATGATCCTCGTTGGTTAGAGTCCCCTCCCTGTATATGGGAATCTTGTCAGATTGCTTAGCGATGCTGTGCCTTACAGGTGGAAGTCCTGAGGAGTCATCAGATACTTGTGAATGCTCATTTAGTAGAAACCAGTATTTCTCCTTTCTCATCTGTGTTCTCACTGATGTTCGTTAATACAGACAAGTGCCAAATTTCTCCTCGAGCCCCCATTTTTGCAACAGTACATTATTCACATGGGGCGAGGGGGTGTACCTACCAGCTGCTGACTGTTCCTTTTGATGTTCCTCTGACTCCTTTGAAGAGTGGCTCCAGGAGGCAAGGTCACCATGGCCAGGATGGGCTTCTTGTAGTGTTCATGCTCTTCACGTGCAGTGTTCCCTTTGCATGAATTTGCCATCATCACCTTCATAGAATCAACATTTTTCCAGAAGGAGGCCCCATGGTGTATTTTACAAGATTCACCCTTCACCAGAGCCTAGTTTTGTTTCCTTGCAGTTTATAAGTAAATGAAGCCTGGATGTTGATATTGCAGCTCCCTCTAGTGTCTCTGTGCCTCAGGCTCTCATATTGTTTTTCTTCCCTTTCAGAGAATGTAGACAAGAACAGAATCTGCCAAAGCAGGCAGCATTTAAGGAGGTTTTTCTACACCGAGTTAGGTGTAGAAAACTCTCAGTGTTAGCACATGCAGTGTAATATGTAATCCTACATGTTCATCAATCACATAAATTCTTTCTATAATGTACTGTTGGCAATATTTCATATTTATGTGTGACCACTCATCACAATTGGCGATTTTTCTTCTATTATAAAAGGGAACCTTGGACTGGGGGTGTAGCCTAGTGGCAGAACACTTGTCTAGCATGCTTGAGACCCTGGGTTCAATTCCCAGCTCTGCAGCAACACATACACTCACACACAAAGAAAGAGAACAATAGCAACTCCAGAGGCTGAGGCAGGAGGATTTCAAGTTCAAACTCAGCCTCAGCAACTTAGTGAGGCCCTAAGCAACTCAGTGAGACCCTGTCTCTAATAAAATATAAAAAAAGGCTGGGGATATGGTGGTTAAGCGCCCCTGTGTTCAATCCCTGGTGTCAAAAAAGAAGAAGAAGAAAAGGGATTCTTACATGAAGATATGAAACCATTTTAGCTTTCATCTTATCCTCATTTTTAAACTGGGGGAAGCCTAGGAGTCCTTTGAAAATCATTCTGTTTGGAAAGTGGAATCTTTCTTGAGATTTCTCTGTTTCAATCCATCTATCCTTTGTAAGGAAAGAATGTGAATTCCTTTCAAGAAAGATAAATGAAAATGAGAAGCCAAGAAGAAGTTACTTTGATCCCTGGTAGATAAAGTATTGGGTAAGAAAAAAAAAAACTAGCAATAAGAACCCTGTCCATTTGTTCTGAAAAGAGTGGCTTGTTTTCTGAAATAACTTTTGGACTAGAAATTTATCATCTGAAGTCAGGTCATTTTGAGTTTTTTTTTTTTAAACTAAAGGAGTCAAGTTATTAATATTTGAAAAATGGCTACTATGTGATGCATAGAATAATATAATTCTCCTACCTAAATTAACATCATCGCAGGCTCCATAATAAAGATTTATGAGATACTCATCGTGTGAAATGCTATTATGGAAATCTCCATAGGTCTGTGTTTGGGTTGTAACTGGTTTCATGGTTATGAACCAATTAAAAGCCCGATTGTTTTCCTCTCTTTTATACTCCAGTCTTGTCCCATTTTCTTTTGCCCTTAAACTAGAGCCACCCATTATTCTTCAGCCTGTCTGTATATTGTAAAAATGAAGAGATAAGGAAGTGCCGCCTACTTAGGTTGGCTATCTAGGCAGACCTTTTTTCTTCAGAGCATCCAACATGGTGAAACAATTTATCATTTCTTCTTCGTAAATCACTTTGATCCTTTATCTCAAGTTGATCAGTGAAGCTGAACATAAATTCTGGTTGTAGTATCCATGTTCTTATCTATACCCAGAGCTCTGGAGGACCTTATAAAAATGTGTATGTCTGTGTTCATGTGTATCTAATAAAATTAGAATATCACAATCAGAATATCTTTTCTGCTTCTGATGTTAAATTATCAGGTGATAAGTTCTCTTCCATGTGACTTGGCATTATAAAAACTACAAAATTGATCAAACCATTCTTTCTCTTAGTCTGAGGTTGTCCTAGCTTGGACTAGATCTATGCTGGTTTTAACTTGTTAGGGCTGACCCTGACACGTGTTGACCTTTAAGAGTTGCTCATTAACTGTCCTCTATCAAACCCCTGGTCAGAGAGTCTCACTGCTATGTCAAGTGGCTCTCAGGACCTCTTGTTCTCTTTAAAAAAAAAATACATGAAGATTCTATAAGATTACATCACTTTTAACATTTTCCAGTTGTATAAGTCATTATTAGTGTTACATTTATACAACTTGTTGCATGCAGATAGATGTACCCTACACACTTGACCCTATGTAAGCTTCATAACTACCCTATGAGGTAAGTTTTAGTATTCTTTATATCATTCCCTTTATTAGGAGATTGAACCCAGAGAAGCTAAGTGAACTTGCCCAAGGTTACACAGCTAGTGGCAGGACTATATTCCAGGCTACCTACGTCCTTGATGAGTGTCCTTTCAACAACGTGACAGCTGGAGTTTAACTTTCAATGTCATTCAACTAAACTCAGTGGTATTTGATAGGCGTTTCAAAGACTGAGAAGTTGGAACCCTTGAACTTTCATTCCAGCAGGCAATGTGATATTGAGTAAATTATTTAAACTGGCCACGAAGTTAATGGTGTCATGTGCCAGATCCAACTCCTATACAACTAAATTATGATGAGTATAGAATTTTTAAATACCTGGTCACACATAAATATGAAATATTGCCAACAGTACATTATAAAAAGAATTTATGTGATTGATGAACATGTAGGATTATATATTACACTGCATGTACTAAAACTTTGAGAGTTTTCTAAAGATAGTATTTTCTGAAACATATATGATTGAACTTGAACTCCCCCTGGGGACATCCATTTCAAGATCAGAAGTTTGCTTAAAACAAATGTTTCATATAAAGCATTTCTCAAATTCATCAGGTAGGTGGTAGAAGACTTGAAGGAGCTTCTTTCTGATCTCTGGATAGATCTGTACATACTTATTTCCGTAGCACTGACTGGTGACATCAAGTCTTAAATATAATGAGTCTAGTAAATGAGAAGGAGATGCTATTGTCCCCTGAGACTTATTTGCCTTTCTTTTCTTTTTAATATGTATTTGAATAGAAATCAGAGCATGCTGCTTCTCAGATCTGGGGACACATCTGCATTCTCCTAAGAAAATGTACATTTTTCTTTTTAAGTAAAAATTACTAGAAAATCCTTTTTTAAAAATTTGCTTCTTTTCTGGGGCTGGGGATATAGCCCAGTTGGT
>JAJEJO010053556.1:162665-228747 GCA_020662805.1 Glaucomys volans
CTCCTTTTCTGTATTACTCTTAGAAACAGGCAGTGTACATACTACAGAGAGTGCTTATTGCTAGGAGGCTTTGGTATCTGAAATGCAGTGTTGTCCTGCCGAGAAGGAAGAGCTGAACATGCACTGTGAGCAGGGTCATAAGGGGACCCCTGACCAGGCTATGATAGCCTATGAACTAGCATGAGAGACTGTCTTCCATGATCAGCCTCTCTATCTTATGAGGATAAACCCATTTGGGGGGTGATTTTACTTACTTTTTGTTTTTCTAGCCTTTGAGACTAAAAATACTTATTACAGTAAATAGGACTCTTGGCTGATGTTTTTGATCAAAAAACTCTGCCTTGATCCATAACCACTTGATAAAGTTCTTTTTCAAAGTTCTTATTGCCTGAATATTGGGCATTAAATGAGACATGACATAAAGAAGAATAAAATTATGGCATTTGCTGGTAAATGGGTGGAGTTAGAGAATATCACGCTAAGTGAAATAAGCCCAGCCCAAAAAACCAAAGGCCGAATGTTTTCTCTGATCAGTGGATGCTGATACATATCAGGGGGATGGGATTATGGGCGGGGATAAGAAAAGAATGGAGGAAGTATGGATGGTGTAGAGGAAAATGGGATGGGAGGGGGTCAGGGAAGGAAAGATAGTAGACTGAGACAGACAGTATTACCCTATGTATATATAAGATTATGTGAATCGTGGAAAAAAAAATTACATTGTGGAAAAAAAAGATATATTCCCTGCTGTATAATTATATCAAAATGGGTTCTACTGTCATGTGTAATTAAAAAGAACCAATAAAAAAAATGAGGCATGAGTAGATAAAGCATAAAACTCAGAATCCTACCATTGAAAGTTGGTTTTGTTCTGACAAGGTCAGACCAGTGACTCTCTCTTTATCCCTACTTCTCCAATGAACTATGAATGCCAGAGTTGTGAACATGACAGTGACATTCACTAAAAAGTTAAGAGAGCCTGACTTACAGAGCCAACAGTTTGTCACACTCCTAACCAATGAGAAATTAACACAAAGGATGATGGGTTATGAAATAAGGTATCCTGGCCTACATTAAGAACTATCTCTTAGCCTGCTTTGTAAATCTGGGCTGTAAACCACTATGGAAAATAGGTAAAAAAAATTACACTTTTGTTAATAGTGAAAAGATCAGGCTTTGGCATTAGATAGACTTAGGCACACAAATTGGTAACTCTGGATAAGCATCTCTCTCTTCGAACACATAGCATTTCTTGGTGGTTAAAAACATTCAAAACCCTTTATTCTAGCTTTTTCAAAATATCTAGTACCTTATCTATAGTCACCCTACTGTGCACTGGAACACCTGACCTGATTAAGTATTCTTAGTACCCACTGACCACATTTCACCATGCCTCCCTCCCTCTCCTCTCCTCTCCCCAGACTCTGGTAACCAGTGTTCTCTCAACTTATGTTAGATCAATCTTTTTAGATTCCACATATAAGTGAGATCATACAGTTGTCTTTCTGCACCTGGCTTATTTTACTTAAATAATGATCTCAGTTCCATCCAAGTTGTCACAAATGACAGAATTTTGTTCTTTTTTTTTTATGTATATACACCACATTTCTTTTCATTCATCAGTTGATGGACACTTAAGTTTCCATTCCTTGGCTGTTGTGAATAGTGCAACAGTGAACATGGGAATACAGATGTTCCTTTAACATTATTGATTTCATTTTTGGATGTATACCCTGGAGTGGGATTGCTAAATTATATGGTGGTTCTACTTTTAATTATTTGAGGACACGCCATACTGTTTTCCATAATGGTTGTATACATCTACATTCCCAGCAACAGTTGGGTTCCCTTATTTCCATAACCTCACCAACATTTATCTTTTGTCTTTTTTGTTTGTTTGTTTGGAACCGGGGATTGAACTCAGGGACACTTGGCCACTGAGCCACATCCCTAGCCCTATTTTGTATTTTATTTAGAGACAGGATCTCACTGAGTTGCTTAGGGCCTCGCTAAGTTGCCGAGGCTGGCTTTGAACTCGCGATCCTCCTGCCTCAGCCTCCCAAGTCGCTTGGATTATAGGCGAGCACCACCACGCCTGGCTTTTTCTTTTGTCTTTTTGATAATAGCCATTCATTCTAACAGGAGTGAGGCAATACTATAGATTTGCCTTTCCCTGATGATTAGTAATGTTGAATTTTTTTCATATACCTGTTGTCCATTTGTATGTCTTTTGAGAAATGTCTATTTAAGTCTATTGCCCATTTTTAAATTGGATTACTTGGTGGGGTTTTTTTGTTGTTTATTTAAGTTTTATTTTTATTTATTTTTACTCTTAAGTTGTTGCATTCCTTATATATTCTGGATATTTGCCACTTGTCAGATACATTGTTTGCAAATATTTTCTCCCATTCTGTAGGTTGTCTCTTAACTCCGTTGTTTTTCCTTTGCTTTTTAGTTTAAAAGTGTTTTAGTTTAAAATAATCCCATTTATCTGTTGTTGCTTTTGTTGCCTGTGCTTTTGAAATCTTTCCGAAATATTGTTGCCCCTTTCAAAATCCTGAAGAATTTCCCCTGTGTTTCCTTTTAGTAGTTTCATAGTTCAGGCCTTACATTTAAGTCTTTCATTTATCTTAAGCTGATTTTGGTAACTGATGAGAGGTAAGGGTCTAGTTTCATTCTTCTGCATGTGGATGTCCAATTTTCCCAGCATCAAGAAAGAGACCCTTGGGGCTGGGGTTGTGACTCAGTGGCAGAGCGCTTGCCTAGTGTGTGTGAGGCACTGGGTTCAATTCTCAGCACCAATATAAATAAATGAATAAAATAAAGGTCTATCAACATCTAAAAAGAAAAAAAAAAAAAGGAAGAGACCCTCAGCCTACTTTGAAGGAGTGAGGACTGGAGATAGTACATAAAGTGCAAAGCACAGTCTTATGTGTAGACGGCCATGAGAAAATGTTACTACCATTATTACTGTCACTCAGCATGGAACTTCTAAGACCTTTTCTGAAGACTCCACTATTTGACTGTTCTTAACCAAGTTAAACCTTCCAAGTTAATCCTCTTTAGTGCATCATAAGTCTGGTTATGAAAGTGTGGGTCTCAAATTATGTTATTTGCTGTCTTTTTTCAGATCTGTAAGAGCAAAGCTAAAGAATCTCAGCAGTATTATCATAGCTTGGCTGTCCGGCAGAGTCTGGCTGTTCATTTTAACATCCAGCAGGACTGTGGGCACTTCCTTGCTGAAGTCCCTAATCGTCTGCTTCCCTGGGAGGATCCCGATGCCCCTGAAAAGGCAGAGAATGAATTGGAAGAGAGTGAAGAAGAGGTTAAGGAAGAAACTAATGAGAAAAACCCAGAGACCTGCTCTGAAACAGAGTCATCCCAGAAGGACAGCCAGGGAGTCAAGAGCAAGAAGCAGAGAAGCCATGTTGTGGTCATCACCAGAGAGGTTCCCCATCTCACTGTGGCTGATTTTGTGAGAGACTCTCTGGCCCATCATGGGAAAAGTCCTGACTTATATGAGAGGCAAGTGTGTCTGCTGCTCTTACAGCTGTGCTCTGGCCTTGAGCACCTCAAGCCCTACCACGTCACTCACTGCGACCTACGCCTAGAGAACCTGCTGCTTGTCTACCACCAGCCTGGGGGAGCCACCCAGGGCCTTGGGCCTGCAGAGCCCAGCCCCACCTCATCTTGCCCCATGAGGCTTATTGTGAGCAACTTCTCTCAGGCCAAGCAGAAGAGCCATCTGGTGGACCCCGAGATCCTCCGGGACCAGTCCCGCCTGGCCCCTGAAATTATAACAGCCACCCAATATAAAAAGTGTGATGAGTTCCAGACAGGCATCCTCATCTATGAGATGCTGCACCTGCCCAACCCCTTTGATGAGAACCCAGAGCTGAAGGAGAGGGAGTACACGCATGCAGACCTGCCTCGCATCCCTCTCCGCTCCCCCTACTCCCGCGGCCTGCAGCAGCTGGCCAGCTGCCTCCTGAATCCCAACCCTTCTGAGCGCATCCTCATTTCCGACGCCAAAGGCATCCTCCAGTGTCTGCTCTGGGGCCCCCGTGAAGATCTCTTCCAGACGTTCACTGCCTCCCCAAGCCTAGTGCAGAGGAACACCCTGCTCCAAAACTGGCTGGACATCAAGAGAACGCTGCTGATGATCAAGTTTGCTGAGAAAGCCCTGGATAGGGATGCAGGGATCAGCCTTGAGGATTGGCTTTGTGCTCAGTATCTAGCCTTTGCCAGTACAGACTCGCTCAGTTGTATTGTGAAAATCCTGCAACACCGTTAATGTGGCCTGGATGCTGCTTTTACTACATTTCCACCTTCTTCATGTTTCCCCCTGTACTGCCCCATCCTAGTACACAATTCAAAGAAAGGAGAGAGACAAACCTTCCATCCCTGTCCATAAACAGATGGGTCCACCAGAAGGCTATCACAACTCCAGATCAAGTGAGAAACTGAGTCTGTTCTCACTTTACAAAAATTCAACTGCACAAACATGCAGTTTCCTTCCCTTGGAACACTTTTCATCCTAGTAGTCCTCCAAATGCAGGTAAAAAATGAAAATGCACCTCTTTGAAGGGACAACTCCTGTGGTGTGAACTCAGTGAACTGTGCCCAGCTCCTCCATAATTCTGAAGATCACCTGTCTTTCTATAAACAAATATTTATTCTCACTAGCAATAGCCAGACAAAACCAACCTCTGCCATCATCCCATAAATCTCACAACAGACTCCTCTTCCTTTAGACTGTCAATAACTGAATCTTTGCCAGGCAGACTTGCATCCTTAGCATCAGTCCAGTTTTGGTTACTGGGGACTGTATCTTTGTTCCAGCAGAGAGTAGAAAGAAAAGGAGCAATCCCTACACTTTAGGTCATGGACCCATTTTCATTTCTATTATCAATAAGTGTGTGCACTCACGGAGGACACCTCTAGCAACCTCCTGCTGCCACTGCCGATTCTCCTTCACCTCTGCTCAGTTCCCACTTGCTGATGAAGTTTGTGTTTATCAGCCACTTGCAGCCCCTTACAGAGCTGACCCAAGGTGTTGTCACCAGTGCCTCAGCAGGGTGGAACACAGTTCAGAGCTTTTAAATAGCTGGCAGGACACGAGGAGATGATCTCCTCACATGTGCAATTCTCCAGGGACACAAGGGAACAGAGTTTAAAGTACTCCTCTTTGATTACTGTCAGAGCTGTCAGCATTGGCAGCCAGGGCTGGCAGTGCCTGGATCAGAGTTTTCCCCCGAGCAGTAATTGGCCAGCTTCCTTCTATCAGTAGCCAGTGTTAACTAGTCGACCAAATGCTGTAGACAACAGCCCTGAATGAAACGGCTGTCAGCTTAGCTCTAAGATCTCCTTAGATGGCACTGTGAGGCTGGCTACTTAGATGGCCAGAAGGCAGGGGACAGGGAGAAGGACACTGATGAGGTGCTGACCTCTTCCAGAGAGACTTCCTTCTGGCGTAAGTGGCACATTGCTCCTAGGACTCTCAAATGGCTCTGGAGGATAGCTCACACGAAGGCTGATTGCTGAGGTGGGTGGCTGAGAGCTGCCCACTGTGGGCCTGTGCTCCTCTCCCTGGATGTATGTGCAATCTTTGTATCTATTTTTTAGCTGTATATTACAGTGTCTATGTTGCAACCCCACCTGAGGCGAGACCTAAAGAAGCCTTCCCCTTCTTCCTTCAGCACATATTTGCAAGAAGACAAATGTTCCTTCCACCTGAGTGTGCGTGTGTGTATGTGTGCTTGATGTATACAGAACTGTGAGTATTTGTTTACTTCAACCTTGAAATCCCAAGAGTCATTCGAACGGCATGAGTGTGTGTACAAGTGTGTGTGTGTGTGTGTGTGTGTGTGTGTACACACACATGCTGGAAATAGAAGCCAGGCCTCTGGGAAAGCAGCCTGTGTGGCAGGGTTGACAGGAGCATTCTCTGCACCTAGGTGGCAAGAGAGCCTCGGGCCCTCATCCACCAGCGCAGAGTTTTCTTAAAGCCGAGACTGATTGTGCAGTATTATTTAGATGGCATATTAGTGGCCTTGGAAATTTCTGAACTTTTAACATTTCTAACAGCCTTTCATGTGATTCGCCTGTGTCAAAGAGGATCAAGAAAGGAAAAGAATGTATTTTATTATGCTTTTTTTTTTTTAAGAGAATGACATATGTGAGGCTCCACATGGAGGATGTCCTTGTCCTCCTGGCCAGCAGTACAGGACTACCAGGCAAGAGGGCTGGTGGGCCCACAAAGAGTCTTGCCTAGGAATGGCCATGGGGTGGGCATGCCACTGCAGGCCAGCAGTCCACTCCCTAAGTGTCCTGTGGCATGGCTGCACCTTGCCTGGCAGGCTGGTGTTTGGCTCATCTTCGCATAGCCCACGTGCACATAACTCCTTACCTAATTATGCACTGAACTGGCAGCACGACCACTGACCATGTCAGCCAGCACATTCCCTAAACCTCCCCATCAGTTTGCAGATTGAGACATACTTTCTCAATGTCACTCTCCTGGTGCCTTGCCCATGTAAATTTGAATGTTGACTATTTAATGAGGTTGCATATTTAATGCAGAATGTTCCCTGGTCCCTCTGTTTGTTCTGTCTCTGGGTATCTTTCCCTCCGTTATGACTTGTGTTCAGCCTTCCCTTTCACTCCACAGAACAAGCACGGACACCCCCACTACCACCGTCTCACAGCACTGGTAACCATGCACCTCCTCGTACTGCACATATTTAGTACTGTTTCTATGTCCATGTTTTTGAAGGGCAAAAGAGGAATGCCAGCTAGTCAGAGAAGGGCCTCAGGCTTCCCAGAGACAGGTGGCTACATTAATTTTCTCTGGGTGTTGGCCAAAGAATGTGAGGGGGAGGGAAAGAGGGTGTTACAGGTCAGAACAAATAGAGAAAAGAACTGCATTTCTAGGTAAGCAGTACCCCAGATGGTCCTCAGAATATTTTTCCAAAATAATTGAATTTAGTCATTCTAACATTATCATAAATATTTTACATTTCCATTTTAATTGTGGTAGGAACTTTTAATTAATTCATCAACTGAAAAGAAATCCTACCCTCTGTAGACATAACTATACACACATTTAATATATATATAATATATATAACTCATATTTTATACATATGAGTTTTGGATTGTGACTAGTATAGCACTTTAAGTTTTCTCAAGTAACATCAAGTTATTGTCTTCAATATTGATTAGAAATATTTTTCTTTTCTATTGAAGTCTATAGTATAGCTCCTTCCATTTATGTTGAGTTTGAACAATTAAACCCATGTTGGAATTTTTCCTTAAGCCACATGAGCATGAACAATCTCTGACACATTTGAGTGCTAGAGAGAGAGGCCAGTGGCTGGAGCAAGAATGAATGTATCGCAGAGTGCCTTGCTAGAGTGGTAACCTAGTCTTGGAAGGAAAAGGGTCAAGGGTGTTCCACAGAAAGAGCTAGGCCTGCCAGTCCTCCTGTGCCAGCAGAGGAGAGTCCTTTTGGTATGTGCCACACTAATGTGATGCACGGAAGCTAATCAGGAAGAACAACAGCAAGATGAGAAAAAGAGCAATTATAACCTGTGGAACAACTACATGAGAATCACACATGAGGTCCACCAACCCCAAGACTGAGTTAGAATTGGAATATGGCAGTAAGTTTCGGGATTTGCCCTCAGAAGGTGGACTGGGTGAGGTGGAGGGTCACAAGCATCCCTCCTACCTACCTACTGATGTTGAGGGTGAAAAGAAAACACACCAGGATTTAGACAGAGCACATCCATTGTCAGATAAGGCCTTTCTGCTTCCAAACAATAAATACATCTGTGAACACAGAAAACTCTAAGCCAAGATGTCTCAACCTCTAGGAATGTTAATGATATTTCTGGGAATAAAACTACCTAAAACTGTATTTTTAATTCTCTAATATTATAAAATTTCCATGAAACACCTTTGGGTCCCACTAGATACTAAGGCCCAGAAAGACTGCACCCTGCTCTCCAAAGTCAAGCTGTGACTACTTTGGAACTGGGAAGTAAGCTGACATTTAATTTTGCTGGTAACATGCAATTAGGATTTTCCCCTACCTGTAGCAGTGATCTGGGGAAAAAATACAGACTAGTTCCAGAATTTGAATGGATTTAGGATCCCACAAGTGTTTCAAGTGGTTCTAGATGTGTAAGCGTGAACATACTTGGAGAAAGGACAAGAGGAACTTGACTCTCTGGGCCGACCCTGGCATGCTTTTCATTCCCCTCACTAGTGGATACAGATTGAAGATTCTGCCCAGCCTAATAAGTGAACAGAATGGCTGCCCATGAAACTGGTTATTAGATTTACCTCATTGGAGCTCATATTCTCAAAGGCCCACAGTACTGTGCCAAGACATACCCAAGTGCTGCTCCTACTGGAGTGTGCACCGAAGTCCAGCTGTCCGTGCTCACACAACATCACAGGTGGGGATTCCACGGACCAAAAACGGTGCCCTGAGGGAAGGCAGAAGAGGTGCAGTGCAAGATCCTAGACAGATTATACCAAAGAAATCAAGCTTTTTTATCCTGATGCTTCTCAGATGAGACGGATGCCAGGGGAGGGAAATTCACGTACATTCCATGTCAGGGTATTCAGCTGATAAATCCATCCTTTAAAAAGCACCTATTTTTTTTAAGCAGTCTGTTTTGTATATTAGAAGAAGATGATGAAGATGGTGGAAGCCTGTAGCAGAGTGAAGTCCCTGGTATCGAGGGAGAAGTTCTTCCAGCCCTGCAGCACGACTGTGGCTGCTGTCCAGACCTCAGCATGGGAACTTCACATGCTGAGAGCTGAGGTTTTTTTAAAAAAAATAGTTTCAATAGGTTTAAAGAACTCTTGGGAAATTTCTTAACATATTCTACCATTTTTATAAACCTTCCTGCAGAGGTGTTTACCATTCAGCATCACCATTTAGTATTTATAAGTGCCCAGACTGTACAAGGTGCTATACAGCTGTTAGCGTCCCCCCTCTGCAGCTGTTTGAAATTAGAATAGATGTTGCATCAGCCACTGCTGGAAGCTTTGCCCGCCTAGGTGGGCCGCAGGAGCCTGCATTCCAACAGCCCTCCCACGCTCCCATGCTGAGAGCCTCCTAGTCTGTTCCTGCTTACCTCACCCATCCCACCTGCCCCCATGGGTTTTTGTTAATAAGAAAGTTTCAGGGAATCAAGAGAAGTCAGAAAATTTTTTAACCTAGCAGAACTACAGAGTTATATATTTTGCTATGAATATTATTGTAGTACAGAAAATCCCCTTTGCCCATTAGTGTGTGTGCGCACTCTGGATAACTTGAATAATGGACCAGCCCTGTGGCTTCGGGGTTGCGTTGCTGAAAGGTTAAACCACACTGCAGCAGGAAACCTGCTCCAGACACTACCTGGTTATCCCTTCCCTTACCAGTTCTCAAGAGGATTGTGTGTGAACACACCGGGCTGGGATTTTCTGTTGATATGCAGGGCATTTTGGCATGAGATAAAGGCAGAAGCAAGATGTCGTCCATCTCAGTGATTTGAATCATGACGGTCCTCATTCTGATCTCCCTTTAATTCTCCATGGCATTGCCCACACTCTATATTTGAAAATCTTGTTTCTCTTACTCTTTGTAGAGCTTAATCTAACTACTTTCATATTTTAGAGTTGTATTAATCATAACAGGTCCCCTCGGTCATCAATGGCGCTGCCCTTTGGTTTGCTGTGGTACTTTGCTGTGTACTCTGTGGCATCATGTTACTGTGTAAATAAATTCATTTTAATATACATTAAAAACCAGACTTTGAGCACTTATCCTTTAACTCTCCCACACAGACATGCTTAAGGACGGTTTGATTGCACTCATTTTTGTCTTGCCCCCAGGATGTACACCTGTTCTTAAAACAGGAAATGGTAGCTATTAGTCCCCATGCCCTCTGCCCT
This sequence comes from Glaucomys volans, assembly GCA_020662805.1. Classification (NCBI taxonomy): domain Eukaryota; kingdom Metazoa; phylum Chordata; class Mammalia; order Rodentia; family Sciuridae; genus Glaucomys; species Glaucomys volans. The sequence goes on from JAJEJO010053556.1 coordinate 172,620, forward strand.
CTGCTTCCTCATCCCCTGCTGACATGGACTGCATTTTCTCTTCAGTCCCTCTCCAGTCTGAGAAAACTAGGCTTCAAAGAGAAAGTCAAGGCTTTCCGCTTCCCCCAGCCCTCAGAAGACTGCAGGTTTGCTATGTGAGGTCGCCCCCTGCTGACCAGTCACCTGTAGGCTGCCTGGGTTTGTACTGCTTCTGAGAGGCTTGGTTAGTGGGATCCGACTGACTCCCAGTGGAAATCAGCTGTGCAGATCCCATGAGCAGGGGCAGGGCCCAAACATTATCATCTACAGAATCCACACACGCCTCTAACCTGTTCCTTTGGTACGCGGTCACACTGGCTCCTCGCAAAGGCAGACAAGCTAATAGGCAGAAACTGCAGAGCAGAGAGAGAAGGCCACCTGGCTTAAGCAGGAAGATCCAGCCGTCAGCAGTGGTAGCAACAGCTGTCACATTATTAGCATGGATGAAAGTGCAAGTGTGCGCACTAAATTTAGACCACATTTGAGTGTTCTAACCTACAGTGGACGCAGCCTCCAGCCCACCGTTTTCTGCTGTTCTTCACTAGCAAGCAAGCACTCTGAAATCTGCAGACACTGTTTTTAAGACATATTCCAGAAGAGTAGCTGCTAGACTCAAGTTTTGTGTTGTTAAGGAGCAAAATCCATATTGCTGTGGACCTAAAAACTATTGCCTCAGCCCAGGAGGAAGGGTCAGCAACAAAACCAACCAGACAAACTCTGCCTGCTGGTGAAGAGTGTAGGGGACATTCAGGCTTCTGGGGAAAAGGAACTGAAGGGGTAGACTGGGTGGTCACAGAGAAGTTCACTAGGATGGGTGGCTACCTAAAAATGCATCAGGACTAGCCACCCCAGGGCTCTGAAAGGATGTGGGCCAGGGTGTGGTTGAACCCAGTTTGGGATTGGCCTAGACAGACTCCAGGGGAGGTAGAACCGACCACAGGAAACCTGAGCTCCTGTTCTTCAATGAGACCACTTTGTCCTAAGGGAAGAGAGCCGGGAGAGAAAGCCTATCCCCTCCAGCACCAATGCCCTCCAGACTCGATAGACACTGACACTTGTGTGGCATCACATGCCTACAGTGACTGTTTTCAACCCAACAGATTATTTTCATTTTTGTTTTGTTTTGTTGTTTGGGGTACTGAATATTTAATCCAGGGGCACTTTAGCTCTGAGCCACATCCCAGCCCTTTTTGTTATTTTGAGACAAGGTCTCACTAAGTTGCTTGAGCTTTGCTAAGTTGCTGAGGCTGGCCTTGAACTTGAGATCCATCCTCCTGTCTTAGCTTCCATGGCCAGTGAGATTACAGGCCTGCGCCACCACACCTGGCCATACAGAGATCCTTGATTTCTTTCCTATCTCAAATAAACTGGTACTGGGAGCTCCCCAAGTGCCTGGGGTTCTAAGTGTGCACCCTCTGCTCCAGGAGCTTTTTGCCTGCTCTCCAAAGCCCATCAAATTATGCTTCTTTTCAAGTGAGCCTGTGCTCTGCGCATAAAGGAGCTTCATTAGTGCCTTAGGAGCCAAGAACCACAGTTGGCAGATCACAAATCGTCGTTAAGAGCAGCTCAAGGCAATTACAGCTGAAACTTAAAAACTGATTTCATACTTGGTCGGGGGGCAGCAGTGGGGAGTTGGCTCTAAGAGTCAACTCTCTCAAATTGGCAGACCTCTAGGAAACAGGCTGCTTGGGCACAACCCAACTTCCTGGAGATCCCAGATAACCCTCTGCACACACACAGGCACTCATTCCGAGGACTGCTCCCTTGTCCTCTGGAAGGTGCCTAGAAGCAGCCAGAGAGTGGTAGTGGTCCCCAGTTTAGGTTGGGGAATTGAAGCAGTGGGTCTGGGGTGTAGCTCAGGGGTAGAGTGTGTGTGAGGCACTGGGTTCAATCCCCACCACGGCAATATAATAATAATAATAATAACAACAACAACAACAACAATAGTAAAAAGTACAAGTGGGACTGGGAGGACTTCTGTGGAATCCACCAGCAGAAGTTCCAGGGGCTTCCAGAGAAGGAACTTTCCTGACAAGAGGGGACTGGAGGGACTCTGCCCTGGGAGCAGGGCTCACTGCAGTACTGTCCCTAACCACCATCTGCCACTCACCAGCCCACACTTAAGCTGGAGTCAAGGGGAGAGTGCAGACCTCCAGGCCTGCAGTTCATGTTTCCATTCTCCCTCTCACCCCAGTGCCTTTTCTTATGCCACTCTCCAGCAGAGGTGGGTACATGCAAGACCTGTCCAGCCCCAGCCCCTGCCTCTCTCCATCTTATCCAATCTAACTCCATGGCCACATCTTGCCAGCCTTCCTGGCACTGCCCCATTGATGTCACCTGATGTTTAGGACAGAGCCCCATCCCAGGCATCAGACTCTGCTAACCTCCCCTCTCAGGACCAGGGTCTGAGCTTTTCTGCTTCTTCCCTGCCTCCTCTTGCTCTCTGGTCTTCTGAAGGACAGGGCAACTGGCCTGAACCAAGCACCTCTGTGCTCCTGGCCAGGGGGCTGCTCCAGAGCCCCTAAGCTACAGTGAAACCCAAGCAGTAAGGAACCCCAAGCAAGCACACCTCATTCAGCACCCACGTGATGGCCTCTTTCTTCCTATTTTACAGGTAAGGATAATGAGGCCCAACTGAACAAAACCAGGATTTGAACCTATATGTGTGGACTTCTGGTGCAATGCTTTCTTTCACCCCAGTCCTGCCATCTGTGCACAACAGGGCAAGGGCAAGGGCGGGGGGGGGGGGGGGCAGAAGGACAGGAGGAGGTAGAAGGAGAACAGGGAGAGTGCTCTGGGGAAGGTTATGGGGACCCTCAGGAGGGGAGGCATTTTCTGCTGCTATTCTTCCATATGTTGAGTGCTACATGCTGGAGGCCTTTGAGTGACAAAGCCTGCAGGAGCTTCACCTCAAGTCCGATAGGCAGGGAGGACAGAGGGAATGCCCACTGGACAGTGGCCAGGGACAGAAGCTACTGCCCACCTCTGTGCTTGGGGAAGAGTCTGGAGGAATGAGGTCACGGTTTGGAACAAATCGTTGCTCCTGGAACCAGAGGCCTGTCTCATGGGCCAGACATTTACCGAGAAGATAAAGGCAAGTGGCTCTGGGTCCATTTGTTCTGGAGCCCTGGACATGGGCTCATGGGGGTGGCCCCAGCCTCCCTCTCAGGACCCACCTTCATGTTCTACATGGGGCTAGCCAAACACCCCCTGCTTCCAAAGCCAGAAACCTGGTTTGGAGGGATCTTGGGCAAAGGTCTTAACTTCTGTGAACTTCACTCACCTCCTCTGTGGAAGGGACCTTGCCTGCCCCATCCTAGGCCAATTCTGGGAGGGTGAATCAGCATGTTAACAGTTGTGCAAATGTGCTAGTCTCAGGTAGGAAGTGGAGCCTGCAGGAGACTGGGAAGGAGAGGGGTTTTCCACCAATCCAGACTGCTCAGAGAAGAGGGGCCTCTGCAGGAAAGACTGTGGCCTGGAAAGGGTAGTCTTTAAGGGGCTCCACCCAGCATTGGCATGCGTTAATCTTGCCCCCTTTGTAGTCCTCCAGCCAACCATTGGCCAGTTCATCCTGCCTTGCAGAGCAGGCAAGAGTCCCTCCTTAGAACACCTATGTGGCCTAAGGGTCAGGCTCATCAGGGGCCTGTCTAAATGAGGAACTTCAAATGGACCCCGGGCAGAGGGTGTGGAGGGGCTATGGGGAGCCTGGGGGCCTGGGGTGCCCCTCCCTCAGGGAGGAGCTCGTCTGTGGAAGGTAGCTGCAGAGCGCTAACCACACTTGCTTAATTTTATCCTCACCACAACCCTATGAGGTAGTTTCTAGAATTATGCCCATTTTTACTGATGAGAAGACAAGCCAGAGAGGTTTGGTTTGCCCAGGTCACTCGTAAGGGAGCTAGGTTTGTCCTCGGTCAGTCTGACTCCACCTCCCAGTGACCTAGTGCTCCAGCCATCCTCCCTCGCTCCCCTGCTGTCATCCCCAAATCTCAGTGGCTTCAGGGTGCCTAGTGAAGGACACCCAGTTGCACAGTCCTGCTGTCTGCTGACCAGATGCCCACAACAGCCTCAGTCCTCCAGGCCGGCCTCTATGCCACCCCATCAAACACACCTTGAGATTCTCCACGTTGACCCTGTCTTTTTTCTCCCTGTTCTTTGGGCCTGTTCAGCTGAGCGGCTTGTGGGAGAAAGCTTTGGGGTCCTCCCAGTGGAAATGCTCCCTCACCCATCTGAACTCACCAACTTGCTCCCCAGACCCAGCTCCTAGCCTGAGGTTTATCCATGTGAACCTCTCTCCCTGTGAGCCCCAGAGAGCCCCTGGCTTCAGCTGCTTTCCTCCATGTTTGACTCACATGTGCGAGAAAAGAAAAGGCAAGAACTGGCCGGGCTGCTCCTTTGTGCCTGGTTTTAGATTGGGCTCTCCCACCCAGGCCTCACTTGATCCTCTCTATAGCCCTGTGACCCCCATTCTAAGGTGAGAAAACTGAAACTCAGAGAAGGTGAGGAACTGACCCAAGCCTGCATAGCTGGGAAGTGGGAGGGTTGAGATTCAAACCTAGGCCTGGCTGACCGGGGAGCCAATTCTCCTTCCCACCATTTCACAAGTCTTCAGCTGGTAGCTTGTTTTTGTTCCGGTGGATGGGCTTGGGTCCTGTGAGTGATCACTCCTGCTGGGACAGACGAGGGAACCCAGGAAGGCTTCTCCACCTGGGCAGAGAGCACAGATGGGAAGAGAGTGCCAGACAGTGAGGGTGGCCAGGCCTACCAGAGATCCATGGCTCCTTCTGACAGACGTCACCAAACTTCTGCAGACTGGCCAGGCAATCGCACCAGCAGTGGCCAGCATAGGGACATTTCCTTTGGAGAGGCCCCTGAACACTTAACTTCCACACCCAGCCTCCTCAGGAGGGGTGGGGCTGACTGCCGAACAAGTCAACCCCAGCCCCATCCACCCAGCGGGTGTCTGCCTGCTTCTTCTGGACAAAAGTGGCAAACCGAGGGGTCAGCAGCCCTGTAAAGGAAAAGCTGGCCACCTTTTTTTCCTTCTTTCCTTCCTTCCTTCCTTCCTTCTTTCCTTCCTTCCTTCCTTCCTTTCTGGAGGGGAGGGTTTATCTGCCCTCCACTGACACACACACCCTGTCATGGCAATCAATAAATGTTGTAAGACCCTCAGCTCGTAGCTCCATGCTTGCACAAACACCAAATAGACACCCACAGCTGCAGGGTCCCACTGTCTCAGGAAAAGGTGAGAGCAGTATGCCTGATACTCCGCAGGTCGCTTTTCTCACTGGACAACACATCTTGGACATCACATTTATTTTTTTCTTCTATTCAACCTTTTAATATAAAAAATTCACTGATGTACAAAAATGTGAAAGTGTGACAATGACAACATAGGAAATTCTGTGATTGAACATCCCCTTGAGTGCACTCTGGTGCATACACACCCACCCAAACAGATTCTGGCATGAAAACACAAACTAACATAAACCAGAGCCACCAAGGAGTGCCAACATGTGTGTTCTCCATTCCGCCAATCCCAGACCAGCAGCTACTCCGGACGGTCAGTAATGAAAAGCACCGGCACTCCCAGGAAAGGCAGGGCAGACTTCTTACTCCCATGGACCAGCGCAAATATACCCAGCACAAAAAGCAGCAAATATTTAAATTTAAATATTCATTCACGAGGACCATCACTGGAACAAATCCTCTGGCTCTCTCCATGACATCTTTTTTCTCTAGCCAGTGTTGTCCTTGTTCGGAGAGGCCCCGATCATCAACAGCATTATTATCTCCTGTGCTTAAAAACTTGACATTTTGCATTTCATGAATCTTCAAGACACAGAGAACTATAGGGATCGCTCTTCCTTCTATTCTAGAAACAGTTTATCCCACTTGCTCAGGATCTTCTAATCGATTAGAGAAGGTCTCCTCTGGAGTGCAGGTTCCATGCTGCCTCTGCCCACCACTGCCCCTGACTTTCCCCTCCAGATGTTACCAGCAGCCCTTTCCAGATCATTAGTGCCAAGGACACAACCACTCCAAAATACAGGATATGATCATCAGCTGCCTCTTTTTTGGGGGGGTGGGGATTACTGGGGATTAAACTAGGGCACTTTACCACCCTGGGAGCTATGTCCCCAGGCAGGTGTCACCACTCCTGGCTATAGCTGCCTCTTATTCTTCCCACTCACATCATCCAAAAAGCAAGGACAACATGAGGGCCTGGTGGGCAGGACACTGGCCCAGTATGGCCACCGGGAGGAACAGCTTGACATTGCACTTCTTAAAAGACAGCTTATCTCACTAAAAATAATACTATTATATAACATATATGTAAATTTTATTTCTACTTTTCTGGGCTTTCAGGCACATACTGCCTGATGACTAAGAAATGAACTATCAAGAGCTACAGAACCCTCTTGAGAGCTATAAAAGGAGATGCGTGGATAGATGAACCCTCAAATTGTCTTCTCAAGTGTCTTAATGAAATTTGAACTGAAAATATCAATGGATGTTTTTCTAAGATGAGAAACTACAAAGTGGTTCTTAGAGTCCCTTGGAAGAATGAACAGATGAAAGAAACACAGAAATTGCTGATATTGAGAGAATATTGAAGCATATGAAAACACTATGATTAATAAAACAGTGTGATGCAGGTACAAGAAAAAAACAGGCCAGTATAACAGAATAGGTAACCTAAAAATGAAACTAGTAGCAAGCAAAATGGAATACAGGGTAAGTAAGCACCAGTGTAGATTATTGGATAAGACTTCTTACAATTGGCCAGTTGTTTGGAAAACAATTGTTCTGCATATTGTAAGCCAATATAAATTCAAACAGATCAAAAAAAAAAAAAAAACTCTTACATGCCACAAAGGAAAGGAATGAAAGGAAAGAAACCCTAAGAACTAGAAAGATTGCCAAGTCAATATCTGTTTTATCCCTTGTCAAGAAAGGATTTTCTAAACTAAAAAGCAACGGGAAGCATCTGAAAGGGAAAGATCAATAGATTTGACTGAAGATAAACCTTTGTCCGCTAAAAACATTAGAAACCAAATTGAAAAGTAAATAACCAGGAAAACTATTTCAACAAATAAAACAGACATGGGTTAAAATCATGAGTTATGTAGAGCTTATACAAATCTTTAGGAGCATAAGACACTAATAGACAGAAAAGAGACAAGTCACGGAAGAATTCAATGGTTTAACCTTCCTAGAAATAAAAGAAATGAAAAACTGAGACGGCATATCTAGGAAACCATTTTCATTCTTTCTTTTTTCTTTTTTTTTTTTTTCTTTTTTGGTGCGGGGGAAATGCTTAACCACTGAGCCACATCACCAGTCCTTATATACTTATTTACTTTTTGATTCTTTTCTGTTATACATGACAGTAGAACCCATTTTGATAAAATTATTTTTTTTAAATTTTGAGACAGGGTCTCACTAAGTTGCTGAGGCTGCTTTGAACTTGCAATCCTCCTGCCTCAGCCTCCCAAGCTACTAGGATCACAGGTGCGTGACACCGTGCCCTAAGAAGCCATTTTAATAGCTCTTTCTGGTTTTAAAAGCAATGTCTGTTTATGGTAGACAATCTGGAGACTAAAACTGATCCACTAGGCCATGCTCCAGCGGTGACCACCAATAGAGTGCCCTTTGTCTCCTGTGTGTTGTGCACTCTGTTCCCATTTATTTATTTATTTATTTATTATTTACTTATTGATCTGTTCCCTTTTAATGAAGCTCCTGTAGCTGGCTTTTCATTTCCTGCATATCAAACAAAGCTCTTTGTGAAGCTTTTCCTCAGTGCAGGTGACAGTGTATATACAATGTCAGAACAACTGAATAGGATGGAAAGGGACTGAATTCCCCCTGTGCTGGGGCAACAGGCAAAGGCTGACCCCAGTGAACACATGGAGTGTGAGGATTTCGGATCTCCAAGGTCAAAGTGCAAATTTGTGGGGAACTTTTTAGAAGGAGAACCTCTGGGGAGCGACCCAAGCCCAATGACTCATAGTGGGTCCAATTATCCCGAGCTTGTAAAGGGCCTCTCTCCCCCAGGAGGCTGTCCAGGTTTGGACCCAGGGCCCACCTCTAGCTAACCATGCATCCTTGGGTATACTGGTTTAGTGGGACTTCCTTCTTCACAGGGTCATTGTCAGGATTAAAGGACATAGTCCAGCCAATGTGGACTGCCTGGAAATGATAATGCTCAAATATTGTTAGCTCAAAAGGACAAACTCTGAGTGGGCATTTGCTGGCTGCGCTGATAACTGAACACCCCTGGAGGGATTCTTATAGAACAAAAGCACTGTGAATTCAAATCTCCACCTCATGAGAGTTAGAAAACTACTTACAGGTTTCGAATGGCAGTTTCTCAGGCTTTTCAAATACCCCCTGGCTTGATTTCAGAAAGCCCTGTTAACAGTCCTTGCTCTAACCTCCTACCTGCCCAAGGTGACACAGCACATCAGAGGCTGAAATGGGTCCAGGCCCCTGAACTCAGGCCCACCCCTCTCCCCTGGGCGATCTCCATCCTCTCCACCCCCAGCTGAGGTGAGTGGAGGGAGGAAGAGGGTCTGCAGTTGGAAGCCTGTGTGTTCCAGCTCGGGTCTGTGTGCTCATTAGAGGGTCCCTGGGTCCCAAGCATCCTGTTCCTCCTCCGCAAGGGGCGTGGCCTGGACAACACCCGTCCTGCTGCCCTGCCTGTGAGCTGGCTGACCAGGTGAGGGCTGTCGGCGCTGCTCCTCTCACAACTGGCTTGGCATAATAAATGCTCCGTCCAATGTACTTTATTTTTGGGAAACTCATTAAACTACTTTTGTGGAAATATTTTAATTGAATTAGATTGTTTTCTGATTGTAATAAATGTTAATTAATTGAGTGGGTCGGGTGTCCTTGGATCTAACTGGCTTCTCTCCGTTTAATTAGGAGGTAAGTGTGGACTTATTTCTTTTTGTCATGGGTCTATGGGTTAAATTTATCTTTTGTGCTAATAAAGTGATCGGGTGAATGTGGGGAGAATATTTCTTATGCCTGAAATTTAATAGCGGTTTCACTCACAGAGCCAAGTGGAGCCCCTGCTTGGCATCCTCAGGCGTGACCCAGTTCTCCCACCTCAGCTTAATGAGGTTTCTCCATTTCTCTGACGGGGGGGGTGGGGATTTTAAGTTCACAAACATCCCTTTGTCTCCCAAGAATGCTAGTCACCCTTGGGGACAAAGTTGCTGGTTCCCACCTGCTTGGCTGACGTGAGAGGCAGGCAGTCTGCAAGGCAGCAGAGGCTCTCCCAAGCTTCCTGGCCACCCTGCAGCAGGCAAGCAGATTTTGGCAGTGTCCTCATTGTAGAGATGTGGAAACTGCAGCCCAGAGAGGGAGCGGGCATGCCCGGGGCCACACAGCATGGCCCTAGTGCAGTAACACCTACACCCAGCAGTGTCTTTGGCTAGCAACAAATTCACCTTTGGTCAACCAACACTGACAAGAGCCAGACTCTGGGCTGTGAGGCAGAGGTCAGTCCAAGGTCAGTCCTCAGGAAGGTTGCACAAAGTGACAGTGACAGCTGTGCAAAGTGGGTGACAACAGAGGAACCCGCACAATACAGAGGCAGTGTGAGGGGCCAGGCACGTTTCCTTGGACTGTGGGAGAAGGGCAGGCTAGGAAGCCATCCGAGAGGAGGTGTGTCCGTGATGGATTGTGAAAGATGAGGAGTTCCCCAGGTGAACAGAGTCTGGAGAAGGGTTTTCCAGACTGAGGCAACAATACATGCAAAGTCAAGATCATCCTAGCAAACACAGACACGTCTCAGAAGGCTCTCAGCAGAGGTGGGCACGTTCAGGGTTGCACTGGAGGAAAGACCCATCTGGCTGCAGCAGCAGAGGAGGGCCCAGAGGGAGATCTAGGGACAGAGAGAACCGGGTAAGAAAGGCTGGCAGACCCTCCAGCTCAGCCCATTGCCACAGAGATGGAACAGGGGCAGATTCTGGAAACATTTAGAAGGTAAAGTCAACAGTTCCCAGCTTCCCAGGAGGTCAGACCACTGAGGAGCCCTCCAGGAGGCAGCAGGTGAGGACGGGGAGGGCGAGGCCCCTTCTTTCTCTTAGACAGCTCCTTGCAGCCCAATGGCTTGTCTTCCCCTGGGCAGAGCTGTGGGGCGCTAAGACTTGCAGTGGCAGCGACAGCTGAGTAGCTTCCATCTGCCAGACACCTTGACTGGAGCTTGGCCTGTGCAATGCATTTGACCTTCAGGACAGTCCTGTGACAAGGGTCCTCTGCCCAGCCCACCAGCGAGGAAACCCAGGCCTGCAGACCCCCAGGACTCACCCAAGTTCCCTAAACTTCAGAAGTGGGCAGTAGGAGCTCTTCCAGGCTGACCCACGGCCCCTCTGACCCACCCCAAATAACGGCTCCCCATCAAATGGGACTTGACTCTACCCAAATTTATCCTTTGTAACCTGTAACAAGAGTCCAGGTTTCCCCTGAGACATCAGAAGACCTCCCCAGCACTGAACTGGGGGGCCTTGATCCGGGCACTTGTCCCATCCTCACCCACACTAGGGCTCCTCCTGTCTGATGGGAAAAGGTGAGGACTCCAGGCTGTCTTCTGTCCTGAAGGCTGCACAGTAACACTCCTGCTCCCTGTGTGGTCCTGGGCAAGTCATTTTCCTCTCCAGACCACAAACGGATCATGTCTGCATCAGCCCCCCTCCCCGGGGCTGCTGTGGGGCCCCTAGGAGCTGCATGTGGGACTTCAGGCACATCATGGTTGATGGCTGCTCTCATTATGCCTGCCCCTCTTGTTCCTGGCTCTCTCCAGGCCAAGGAAATCTGAAGACACAGGCCCACCATCAGAAAGTGTCCTCTCAGGAAACAGCCACTAGCCCCAGAAATTGGCCTCAGGACCTGCCACCTAGGAATCAAGCTTACTGCTTGTACAGCACCTCTCTTCAGCAGGTCCCCTCCCCTCCACAAGCCCCGGGTTCACCAGTCCTGGGTGCCCAGAGGCGCATACCTTCCCCACCAGCATGCACACCCTGCCAAGGCCTGGCCTCCTCTAGCTCAACACCTCCCCACCCCATCGGACTTCTCCCTACCAGTTCTCTGGGTCCCACCTGTGGGCACCTACCCCCTCATTCTGCTCTGCCCTACTCACTGGGACATACCCTGACTGCAGGGCAGGGGCTGGCACTAGACAAGTTACCACCCTGACCCTGGGAAAGCAAAAGTTGCATGGTCTGAGAGCTGATTATCATAGCCCGCTTCAGAAGACTCCTACAAAATCCAGGGAAGAAGCAGTACTAGAACCTTCCAAGGAGGCCAGGAAGACAGATCCTGAAAAGTAGGAGTAACTGCTCCCCCCATCACCCACTTCCTGGTGAGCACAGAGCAGGATCAACCAGTCCCCAGTTGATAGGTTTCTTGCCACCCCCACCCCTTCTACTGCAGGGTAGACCAGCTGTTGGTGCCAGATTAATGACCACAATTAAAAGCAAAATGCCCTTACTGTGGCCCACTGTCCTCCCACACCTGTGAGCCCGGAGGCTGAGCTCTAAGCCCTGGGAACAGGAGATTTGTAATGAAATCAGACAGGCCTCTTAACCGCTGATGGTATCAGTGCCCAGGGGAGATGCAGACTTATTTCCTAATCTCCCATGAAGCATCTGTCAGCCCCACCACATGGCAATGTCATTCTTGCATGCAGCAAGGACCTTTCAAGGGGCAGATTGTCAACTGCCTGCCTGGTGGCCTACCTGCCCCCTGGCCCCTCATCTAGCCCCTTCCCCTCTCCTGGGCCCAGACTGCACAAACCTTCTCTTTCTCCTTTCTCTCTCCCTCTCTCTCTCACACAGGCTCACTCATCCAGATTCATTCATAAATCGCCTGCTGTGCCCAATTACAGTGACAGAAGAAAGAAAAATAAGATCATGTCTTCAGCAGTGTTGGAAAACAAAAGAGTACCATTGATAAAGCAGTCACTTGAGGGATTTCTAGGAGCTGAGAAGCAGACGAGAACAGAAAAACGAGAAGTCCACCAGGCAGCACAGTCCTTGACCCACCCAGGCAACCCTGAACAACAGTTTTCCCATGAGGGCCCAGGGAGCTCCCCAGATCTGCAGCAGGGGTGAGCCAAGGGGCTGGAGAGGCCTTGGGAGCTGAGCCAGCCAGCCTCTGTCCCCAGACTTTACTGGGTTGAGACTGCATGCCAATTCAGTGAGGGGTGAGGGCAGCCCACACAGGACCCCACAACACCTGGAGGGAAGCAGAGGAGAGCGTTGGCCTAGCAGGGCAACTCCTGCCCTGCCAGCATCTTCCCCCAGCCCGGCCCCCACAGTGCTCCCAAGTCTATTAGCAGGGACTGGAGGAGTAGGCGTGGGAAACAAGTGACAGGCCTGGACTCCACTGGAGCAGTACCCACAGACAGGCTGTCCCCTACTTCATGTCTCTTGGAGCAGACAGTACACTCTGACACCTGGGGTTTGAACAAGGAGTCCTGCGGCTCCTGTCCCCACACAGTCATTGCTCTCAGTGGAAAGGGATGCTTCCTGCCCACACCCACAAACCAGGTTCAAATCAGGTCAGGAAACCCTGGGTGCCACAGCCTCTTTTTTGACATTCATGAGATGTCTAAGCTTGTAAAGGCTCTCAGAAGTCTTGCAGTGACTTTTACTGTATAATTTACAATCAGTGCAGTTACAGGTCTTAAGTGTTCAGTGGAACAAATTTTGACAAAAGATTACGCCCCAGAACTCACCTCTACATCAAAATGCAGAACATTTTCATCACCCCAGAAAATTCCCTCTTATCTCTTTCCCCGCACCCCACCCTAGAGACAGCTACTTGATGACTTCTAAAGCAATAGACTAGTTTTGCCTGTTCTAACACTTCATATAAATGGCTTCCCATATGGTATGTGCTCTTGATGTCTGCCTTCTGCTCCCAAAATATCTGGGAAATTCATCCACGTTATGATATGTATCAATAGTTCATTATTGTTAATTTTTGGAGGGTACTGGGGATTCAACGAAGGAGCAATTTATCCTTAACTATATTCCCAACCCTTTGTCTTTTTTATTTTGAGACAGGGCCTCACTAAGTTGCCGAGGCTGACTTTGAACTTGTGATCTTCCTACCTCAACCTCCCAAGTCACTGGGATCACAGGCATGTGCCACTGTACCTGCCTCATTATTTTTTAAATTTGGGAATATTCCATTGTCATTTTCATAATTTATTTATTGTAGCTTTTCTGTTTTCCTGTGGTAAATATTTAAGTTTCCCCAGTTTGGGCTAGGAACAAGCTTGCTTTGTAAGCATGTTGCACGTTCTTCCTGGGTAGGTATACCTAAGAACGGAAATTGTAGGTATGCACAAATTGCCAAACTGTTTTCTAAAGTGTGAGTGTACACTTCCCCAGCAATGTATGAGAGTTTCTGTTGCTCCACATACTCTTATTTGGTGGTATTTCTGTGAGAACTTGAACATCTTTTATTTAACTCAGCATCTCCAAAACCTACTGAACCACTATACTTTTTTTTTTTTTTGGTACTCGATTTTAACATCCCATGGAATTGTGTGCTATGGAACTTACTTGGGAGAATGAGGCTCAAGACCTTCATTTATTCATTTGTTTTTTTGTGGTAGCAAGGATTGAACCAGATGTGATTAGACTCTGCCAAGACCAAGAAAAAGAATATAAGTGCATATCACTAGGTACAATAAAGGGGATTAACAACAGCAGAGACCGAGGAAACTGAATAGATAAGCAAATAATACACATAACACAATGTCAAAAACTTTAGAAACTTAGGTAGAATAGATACTATGGATAAAATGAATACATTTCTAGAAATATGTAAATTACTCATTCGACTCACTAGGTGGTAGAAAACCTGAGTGGTTCAGTAACCACAGAAGAAATTTAAGACTGCTCAGTCTAAACATAGAAACACATAAATACCTAAATGATTTAAATGTGAAACCTGCCCAGCTCTCGAGGCACTGATGATCTTATTTTAAACGGTGCAGAATATAAAGATAGGATGAGATTTTCGCCAGCGTTGTGCCCCTGAGCCACGCCTCTGGCCCATGCCCTTCACTACTCAACCAAATAACCCTCCTCCCAACAATGCACTTCTTGTTCCCACAACTCCACCTCGGCTGCCTCGGAGGTCTGACATCCAAGGGTCGCAAGGTGGCTCCATGGACCAGCCTTGCCTCTGCCAACCTGCCGGGGAACATTCTTCGTGCCTCTGTACGAACAGGCTCCAAGGGAGGCGTGGCGTTGGCTGCAGTGGCTGACCTGAACCAGTGCTGCCACATCTACAGCCTCCTGTGGCCACTTGATTCATTTTGTCCCATCATCTCAGGTGTGGACTTCCACGAGAACTTAAATCGAGCAACGAATGTTAACCTATTTCAATGCACCTGTTTTGCTGAAATAGTCACAGCACTGATGATTTGGAACTTAATGGTTAATGTAAATTAACGGAATTAGAAGTTCAGGTCCTCTGTCACACAGCCACATTTCACTGGTCAGTACCCCCAGGAGGCTGCGCACTGGCTACTGCATCGGGCCGCACAGATAGGGAACATTTCCCTCATCGCCAAGAACCAGTGGGGAGTTAGGCCCTCGAGGGTCCCAGGGAGGCCACTGCCACAGGGCAGAAAGGAATGAGGTGGCTTCCAGATCCCTCTGCCCAGCCTGCTAGTCCAGCTCTGTGCAAGGCCTACAGGAAGGAAGGCACAACCAACCTACCAAGGCAGGACCACCAGGGCTCAGCTGCCCGGGGAAGGAAGGCCTGGGCCAACCCACCAGTCGAGAACCCCAGCCAGCCGAGGAGTCGACCCAAGGCAAAGGGAATGTGGAACAAATGGCGAGAGGGATGGTCTCGAATCCTGCCAAGCCAAACCGTGGAACGCCACGGTCTCCTCCCTGTGCCCACACAGTTATATGCTTCCATGAACTCCTCTTGTTTTCCCCTTTAGCCAACTGGGGCATGCACTGTTTGCAAAATATCGAGAGAAGATTGGGACAGAATTAGAGAGGAAACGGACCTTCCCCAGAACCCCTGGGAGTGGAAGAGAGTAACTGAGGAAAGAGGTGGGGATATTTCCAGTTACTAGTCTGCAACTGCTTCATGGCACAGTGAGGTGGAGAGCTCCCTGCTTTGGCCACCCGGAGTGCGCCCACCCGGAGTGCGCCCACCCAACCACCTAAGTGGAGTTGGTTTCTGTTGTTTGCAAAACGAAGCCTCTTGGCTGGTACAAAAATATACGTATTGAAAAGGACTAGACCACATGGTTATTTGCTGATGATGTGCTTCTCTTCCTAGAAATTCCTTCCCCCCACCCCCCCGCAGTGCTAGGGATTGAACCTCATGTGTGCTAGACAAGGGCTCTATCACTACATTCCCAGCCTTTTCTTTTTTTAATACAGAATATCCACTGATCTTTATTTGATTGGCAGCATCTGCATTATTAAAAGACAGGTAACAAAACTTGAGCTTATATTGAATTTGACAAACTAAGTTCTACAGTATCTAGAATATTATATAAGAAATATCAGCTGAGGGGGAACAAAATTGCCACATGCAGAAGCTCTGGGCACAGGGGGAGCTGTGTCTGCAGGTCCAGAGTGCACAGTGCATGAAGACAACCATAAAGTAAATGCAAAGAACTTTCTTGGGTGAAATGTTTTTCTCTTTAAAGGGAAGATATCTTCCTAGAAATTTCTAGAGAATCAACAAGAAAACAGAAAACATTAAAGAATTGACTGTAGTGACCAAATACAAAATCACTCTCCTATTTATTAGCTTTACTCAGAAAGGAAAATGTTTCCATTTTTATTCATCGATTGATTTTATTTATTTTTGTGGTGCTAGAGATTAAAACCGGGCCTCACACATGCGAGGCAGTGCTCGACCACTGAGCTACACACATCCCTAGCCTCCTGAAAGGAAATTCTTTAAATCCCATATTTCAATGTAAAATAAAACCAGATCCAGACCAGCCTTTAGTGCCAGAATGTCGTGTCCTAGAAGTGCTGAGCAGCCAGGGGTGAGAGAGCAGCCAGGTGTGCTCTGGGAGGCTTGGATGCAGGCCTGTGGGGAGGCTGGGGCTACAGGGCCAGGCTCATTTCTTAGGGGAGATGCCTGCTGCCCCCCACTGTGTCCAGGTGTGCATAGTGCTGACTGTGTTCTCTGGTGCTGGGTGCAGGGTCTCACCCACAGGAGGCCCGTGTGGCAGGACAGAGCCACAGGGACCACGCACCAAAGGGCTCTCTTGTGAGTTGTGAGTCAGAGTCACCCTGCAGGCAGCAGCACACCCAAGTTTGTGAGGCCCAAAGCTAGCATAATTTAGAGGCCTTCCTTAAGGAAAGTAAAAAAAATTATAAATGCAAAATCAGGTACAACCCAAACACTTAGAATGAGAAAAGAAATCAAACAACCCACAAATAAGAAAATTTGCCATACTACAAATATTGCAAAATCCCCCCAAATAGCATTACATATTTTTTATTTGTTCTTTTTAGATATATATAACCGTAGAGTATATTTTGACATGTTATACATACATAGAGTAGAACTTATTCTAATTAGCATTCCATTCCTTTTTTTTTCTGCATTGACCCAGCTGTTCATTTAAAAAAAAATTTAAATTTATTTTAATTAGTTATACATGACAGGAGAATGCACTTTGATACATCATATATAATGGAGTATAATTTCTCATTCTTCTGGTTATACATGATGTTGAATCTCACCAGTCATATAGTTACATATGTACACAGGGTAATAACATCTGATTCATTCTACTATCCTTCCTCACCTTTCAATTCCCTCTACCTAATCTAAAGTAACTCTATTCTTCCCCAGCCCCGGTCCATTGTGAATTAGCATCCACATATCAGAGAAAACATTCAGCTTTTAGTTTTTTGGAATTGGCTTATTTCACTTAGCATGATATTCTCCAGTTCCATTCATGTACTGGCAAATGCCATAATTTCATTCTTCTTTAGGGCTGAGTAATATTCCATTGTGTTTTTATACATATATATGTGTATATATGTACATATATATATACACATGTATATATATCCCACATTTTTTAATCCATTCATCTATCGAAGGGCACCTGGGTTGGTTCTATAGTTTAGCTATTGTGAATTGAACTACTACAAACATTGATGTGGCTGCGTCACTGTAGTATGCTGATTTTAAGTCCTTTGAGGAGTAGGATAGCTGGGTCAAATGGTTATTAGGATCCTGTTCTTGTGATTGAAAATGATGTGGAGTTTTGTTGTTGTTTATTCATATATGAACATAAGGAAGTTATGTAAAATTTATTCTGTTGTTAGTGTTCTATTTTTATCAAGTGCCTAACACACCTTGTAATTTTTTTCCCTCAATTCTGGCTATATACCTTTTGGTCACCTCTTTCTATGGCAGTACTTTTGTGCCATCATTTTCCACAAAAAGAATAGAAATAAAATCCATTGCCTCCCCTAGTGTTTGTTATTTTATTAATGATGGTTTGGAAAAGCTTCTTTCAGTGTTGTGACTATATGAGTCAGCTTTTAGTTACTATGACCAAAATACCTGACAAGAACAACTTAGAAGAGGAAAAGTTTATTTTGGGCTTACAGTTTCAGAGGTCTCAGTCCATGATTGGCCAACTCCATTGCAGAAACATCATGGTGAAAGAAAGCTGCTCTGCTCATGGCAGCCAGGAAGGATTGAGAGAAGAGAAGGGAAGGGAGGAAAAGGGAAGGGGGAAGGGGAAGGGGAAGGAAAGAGAGGAGAAGAGACAAGAGAGGCCAGGGATAGATAGAGTCCCCAGGGTCATGCCACCAGTGATCTCGTTCCTCCAACCATGCCCCACCTGCCTATGATTACCACCCAGTAGTCCATTCAAATTATTAATCCAAGAAATGGATTAATCCACTGATTAGGTTTCAACCCTCATTTTCTAAAAGTCCGACCTCTGAACCTTGCCACACTGGAGACAATGGTGTCAACACATGAACTTTTGGGGATCTTCCAGATCCAAACCATAACAGTGACTTATTGATAAAGTCATATACATTTTTAGGATTGTAGTCAAATTAGGGAAAACCTTTAACAAATTTCTTTTATAAATGAGCTGTAAAGTTTCAGGGTGTTCCAAGTTTTCCTGTGTGAAGGACCAATCTTAAATACTCTGAACTGATGGTGCTCGTTAACTCGAGCAATTCAGATACATTCCTAAATTGCTACTACATCGCTTTGAGCCACATAATTGTATAATAAAATTGCTCTTATGTTACATACTCTGTACGTATTGATGACAATGCGTGGGAGTTTTGTCACTGGAACACTTGTTTCTCCAGGCTGTCTCGCTGTGGTGGTGGCAATTTCGTGTGCCATTTCATCCGGAACTGCCAGACCTCATCAGGGCAAGATGCATCAGCGACACCAAGATGTGGTTCCGCATATTGAAATGCAGAGAGTGACCAACTTCACGCACACACAGGTACTCCCTGCCCGTGGGACTGCTATGATATTCAAGCCCTACAGACGCTGCAACTTTGATGGATTTCATTTCACCTGAATCCCATTTTTTAAAAAAAGTGCGTGGTGCATATACTACGTGGTGTATATAATGCATTGTTGCATACGTTTGTGACGTGAGAGGCCTTCCATTTTGACAGGGCATCCATGAGAGCTGAGTCCTATGTTCTGATAGTGGAAGAATTTCCCACAGACTAGCTTCTGGCTCTGTGCATTTCAAACCTTGTTTGTCCCCCACAAAATGCCAGTGCTGGACCCTGACACGTTCACATTTCAGTGTGGCCTCTGGCCTGAGCCACCATGTCATGGTGTTGGGCGACTGAGCATGGTGGGTGTTGCTGGATGGGCGTACTATTCCTGAGAACCATTCCTAAACCAGAACAGCTAGCAATAATTTAACTGCAGACAGAAGGGACTAAAAACCACATAAATGTATCCCACTAAGCCAAATAAACATATCTTCAACTCAACTTGCCCTTAGCCAGATCCCCAGAATTTCCATGGCTATTCAACACAAGTGAAAATAGGACAGAGAAGTTGGAGTGGAGGAGAGAGTGGTCTCTTACTTTTGTGAGTTTCACAGAATCATCATGACCAGGTAAACGCGTGGCTGGGACCTCTCCCAGGGTGCTTGAGGGGCCTTTGTCCATGAGCTTAATCAGCAGCTCAGTACTTCCTCCTTTGGCTTGGACAACCAGGCGGGAGCCGAGGAGCCAGGGACAGTCCCATTACTCCTCACCACAAAGCACAGTATGACTTCACACAAACACCGTACACTCGCCCTCTCATTTCCTGCTACAACCTTGTCGGGCAAATGTTATCGTTCCAGCCCACAGATGGAAGGCGGAGGCCCAGAGAGGAAGGACCTTGGCAGGGTCACACAGTTGGCAAGTGGCAGAGCCCGGCTCTCTGATGTCCCAGTGTGGGGCTCCGTCCCACACCAAGGCCACCCTGCCTCGTTTCCCCACAGTCATCCTGACATGGGGGCATTTTATAGAGTGGTGGCCTGTGTGACCCCTCATGCCCACCCCCACGGGGTTCACAAGGCTCTTTTACATCTGTGAGTTTCGTTCACCTTCAAGGTGATCTGCAGGCAGCGTTACCCCCATTTTCCGGCAGAGGAAGTGAACTTGAAACCGGGTCTCTGAAAGCACAGCTCAATGCTCTCTTCCCTGCACTTTGCTTCCTCCCCCTTTAGGGACAGAAGTGACCTCAGAGTATCATTTAGCCCAATCCCCCTGCTCCACAAATGGGACACTGAGCATGGAAGCCAGGTCCCACACAGCAAGTCAGGACAAACTCCTGATCCAACTGTCAGGTTTGTCTCTCCACCTCCTCTACTTCTTCAGGCACCCAAGAACCTTCAATCTGCTCCCCCATGGCAGGGGCCTCCACTGTAGCCTGACCCCTGAGTGACCAGTCCAGCAACAGCCTGGCCAAGCAAGCCAAGTGCTATCTTCCTGTCCAAACTCTTTTTCTTTGTGACTGTCTCTACCCTCAGCCCTGCTGAAGAGGGGAGAGCAGGGTCTTCAGTAGGTGGCAAGGGTAAGCAGTGCAAGAGAAGCCCAGACAGAAGCAAATGTACACAGAGCTCGCTGGCAGAGGGGCAGATGGACAGATGAGAGCCCAGGGCCCCCAGAGAGGCTCACTGTCCTGTAGTCCTCCAATCCCATGAGCCCTAGCAGTCCTGAGTCCTGGATATTTTTCTGTCTATACATTAACATTGAGAGCCCTGAGTGGGTCTTTGTACCCTTTGATTTAGGCGAATAGAACTTTTTAAAACCATTCATATGGTTCACAACTCAAAACAAGAAGACATAAAGACATATTAGAAAGTCTTGTTCCACCCCTGTCCCCACACACCCTTTTTCTCTTTTCTTTTTTTATTTTTTGGTACCAGGGATTGACCCCAGGGCTTTAACACTGAGCCACATCCCCAGCCCTTCTTTATACTTTACGTAGAGACAGGGTCTCACTGAGTTGCTTAGGGTCTCGCCAAGTTGTTGAGACTGACTTTGAATTCATGATCCTCCAGCCTCAGCCTCCGGAGCCACTGGGATTGCAGGCATGCCGCACACCCTTTCTTAGTCCACAGTAGATAACCACTTCTATTCATTCCTTGAATATCTTTCCCAGCATTTCTTGATGTGGAATCAGAAAATATTCTTACTCCCCCACCCACTCGAAGGTAGCATATATCTGTTCCTGGCAAAGGAAGCGTTCATCATGCCCTGCTCTTTTCACTTAGTAATCCTGGAGTTCTTTCCACATCATGAAGTGATGCATTTTTAATTCCACTTAAATCATGATCTTCTGGGCTCTTTGCAATTGAGTTATTCATAGGCTAGGGCCAGGTTTTGTTGGGAAGCTTCAGTGTTTCCAAAATTCTAAAAGTCTCCTTATTGTCTTGACAGCAGTGCTCAGAGGCATGAAGTCTAATCTGCTACGAGCTGCGTGCTGCAGGGCCAGAGTGGGGGCCCTTCTGGGACTGAGAGGTGAAAGAGAGAGGCGAAGTGAGCCTGTGTGTACTCACACCAAATCCAGGGTGAGGGGCCTCACTCCCCCTCAGAATTGAAACTCCAGAGAAAGAGAAGGGCCTTCAATGTGCAAACCCTGTGCCCCATGAGGCAGAATACTGTCTCTTGGGGAATCCCAGGGGTGAAAAGGCACCCAATCAATTCACTGGAAGCATGTGGATCCTGCCAAGGGGTGAGATGAGCCCAGAGGCTGAGTCACTTCATGCAAGATGAAAGAAAGAACAGGTCAGGAGGTGATTCTGGACTCTGTGCTTGGGGAGAGCATGGAGGAGTGAGGTTTTCACTCCTGGTGTCAGGAGTCAGGCGTGCCTGACCCAGGGCTTGGCCATGGCAGGGAAAAGAATCCACAGCATCATTATCCTCCTGCAGGCCTGCTGGCCTCTGCCACACTCTGCCCTGTGAGGCTCAGAAATGGCGTCTTGACTAGCTCAAATCCTGTCCAGAAACTGCTCCACTCACTGAGTTGGTGACTATGAAAACATGAGAGCTATCCCAGCCTCCCTGCCCCTCCCTACTCTTGCCTGTCCCCAGCTCTGCTGGGCCCCCTGTAGCCCCTGTTCTGGAAGGTCCTCCCTCACCCATGACCTCAGGAAGGACAGCACTGGGGGCTGTGGGCCTATGACAGGCAGCTTCCCTTTCCCTGCCCAGATCCAGTGCTGGAGCTTCAGGGGACACACAGTCTGTCAAGGAGCCATGCCTTCACTGCCAGAACCTGGTGCAAGCGTTCACGACGCATGTGGGAAGGGTCTTCACCCCACCTTCTCTCTGTAGCCCCAAACCCTCAGGCTCTGGGCACCTCTCACACCCTCCCCTGCCCCTCCCAGTGTCCAGGAACTCCTGTCCCACCAGGGGCTCTCTTGGGCTTGCCTTTGGGAATCCCGGGCCCATCTGCTCTCCTCCTTGTTCTCTTCCCCAGCACGCTGCTCTTGTGATTGTATTCCTGCTCCATTGCTCACCTCCTCCAAAACTCAACTCAAGGCCTTTTCTTGACCAGACAGCCTGGCTTCTGCATCCCCGCACCCCGACATTTCACAACTGGCCCCTTCTCTTTTAGGGAACTTCTGAGTGTCTGTTCTCCCGCTCCTCCTCTGCTTTCTCTTGCCTTAGATATACTGTCCAGGTTATGGGACCATTCATTAGGGCCAGGACATCTTTCCACAGAGACATTTTTGCTTTAATAAGGCAGTTCTGCTGAGATGGTGGCCAACAGGTCCACATGACTGAAAGCAGTCACAACTTTATGTGAGGACACACACACTGCCTTGCTCCTCAGCTCGGCAGGTGACAACACCTCTCCACTCCTTCCTTCCATCAGTAGACTCTCTGCGGCCTCCTGTCGGCCTGCACTGAGCTGGTACAGAGTCACACAAGAGCAGGATGTCATCACTGCCCTCAAGGATCCCCCAATGTGCAGTGGAGACCAAGACATGAGCAAGGATAACTTGGGACCATCGGTCACATTTCTTGTGACATTGCATCCCCTTTAGTAACTGTGAAGCTTTTTTGTACATCTATGAAGTGCAAGGCATTGTATCGAGTGCTTCACTTACGTTCCCTCATTCAATTCTCATAACTATCTTGCAAGTTACTTACTGTTCAACTCACTCTATATGTGAGAAGACTGAGGCCTAGAGAGGTTGAGTAACCTGCATAATGTCACACAGCAGGCGCAGAGCCAGGAGAGTCTGAGGCCAAGGCCAGGTTGCTGCCACTGATGGGAACGGACCCCTGTCAGCTCTGACATGTACAAAGGCAGCTTCGCAATGGCCCCTTATCCTGACCCCCCTCTACCCTCAGGGCAATAGTCTAGAGGTTTGCAGCAGAGGTGGACCCAGAGGAAGCAAGAGAGCAATTTGCCTGCACGGGGTGAGGGATGAGAAGCAGGGTCTGTCCATTTGTCTGTGAATAGGGCAAAATTCCTAAGGGCACAGCTGGCCAGGGACAGCGGGTCTCTCAGGAGTTGACAGGGTGTCCCTGTATTCTCACTGCACTGGCACCTTCGTGAGCTTGGAGGCCTTAGTGTGGCTGGGTACTTACCGTACGTCCAGTGGGAGCTCCCAACCGGGAAGGACCACGTTGTTCAACGTCTGCAAACCATCACTGGAGGCCCTCCATGTCCCGAGCACAGCTGTAGAGAGGCAGGGAAACAATCCTTACTATAACGGTGTTCCCAGGCCATCACAGGCCAAGCTGGCAAGTGAGGAATCACAGAAGCTGTGGGGCCCTGGAAAGAGGACTGATGCGGCTTGAGGAGGAGATCAGGAGGCCTTCTGGAGGTGAAGCTTGAACTGCGTCTTGAAGGAGAATCAGTCTTTCAAAATAAGGAGGATGAGAGAGGACTTTCTGGGCCAAAGGCTGGAGGGGAAAGATGGCATGGCAGTTTGGGGGAACTGGAAAAAGTATGGCCAGAGGCTCAGTCAGGAACTTTCTTCAAAAATATTATTTATGTGAAGGAAAAGGAACCCTTGTACTCTGTCACTGGGAATGTAAATTTGACACAGCCACTATAAAAGGCAATAAAGAGGTTCTTCCAAAAACTAAAAATAGAATCACCGTTTAATCAAGCAATCCCACTCCTGGTTATTTACCCAAAGGATTCAAAATCAGTGTGTCAAAGAGACAAGGGTACTCCCATCAGATAATGCTGCCTCCATTGCAGCGTTATCTATAATAGCTAAGATATGGAATCAACCTCAGCACCCACAGAGGAAGAATAGATAAAGAAAACCTGGTGCATACACAATGGAAGCCTTAAAAAAAGAAGAGATTCTGTTATTTGTGACAACATGGATGGAATTGGAAAACATTATGAAATAAGTGAAAGAAGTCAAACGCAGAAGGTCAAATATGGCAAGTCCTCACTTATGTGTTGGATCTGGAATAACCCCAAAGGCTCATGAGTTGAAGACTTGGTTCTTGGTGCAGCAGTTCAGAGGCAGCGTTCTTGGGAAGTGATAGGATCATGAGGCTGCTCACCTCATGACAGCATTACTGGGATGTGGTAGAAACTTACGAGGTACAGCCTCGTTGGAGGAAATAGGTCACTGGTGGTGTGCCCTGGAAAGGTTTATCTTGTCCCCCCGACACACACTCTGTCTGTCTCTCTGCTTCCCGACTGCCATGAGGTGAACAGTTTTGTTCCACCATGACCTTCCGCCATGAAGTACTGCCTCTCAACAGACCCAGAAACAATGGAGCCAGCCAGCGAGGACTGAAATCTCTGAAACGGTGAGCCAAAATAAATCCTCCCTCCTCTAAGTTGATTTTCTCAGGGATTTTATCATGGTAACACAACGTGGAATCTAAAACAACTGAACTCATAGAAATAGATGGTAGGATAGTGGTTGCCAGGGGCTGGAGAGTAGAGAGTGGGGGAATGGGTCAAAAGGTACCTGTAGGAATAAGGTGATTTGGTTTAAGTTTTTAGTTTTTAGTTGTTTTTTTTTAAAGATCTATTTTACAGTCTGGAGAATATAGCCAGTAGTTGAGTACTGTACATTTCAAAGTCATTAAGAGAATAAAATCCAAATGTCTTATCACAAAAAAGTTAAATATTGGAAATGATGGATGTTAACTTGATTTAATAATTCCACATCGTATTCAAAATCATAACGTCACTTTGTACCCATAAATATCTACAACTATAATTTGTCAATGTATAAATGATGTCTGGAGAGCAGCCCCTACTTTTGTTTACTTCTCACAAGAAAAACAACAAAAATGCAAATCAATTCTGAAAATCAAAACTGACAATCAATTTCCAGATTCTGAAAGGCCTAACAACCACCTGTCCATGCTTCCACAGGGAAACAAAACTGTCCACTGATGTAAAAAGAAAGGAATGCATTTTATTCTCCTGCCATTCAGAGGCCTCACATACCTAACAAATAGAAAATGAAATGACTGTCCCTTAGCATCAGAGGTGCTGCTTTTTGAATTAACCAGAACAGTGTTCTTAAACTCCTGCCCTGTGTCCACCTTTCCATAATCACAAGAGGTTATAATCCCAAAATGACAAAAGGAGAGCAAGTCGGGGAGACTGGAGCTGGCACTTAATGTCCTGAAAGGTGGAGGGTCTCAAGGTAATGCACAGAGCTGGGAGCAGAGAGGGAAGGAGGGTTCTGGAATGATGAGCAAGTGGGTTCCAGTTTTTCACAGATTCCATTGATACAGCATGTCAGAGGCCTAAGCGATGAGAAGAGGGGGACCCTTGCCTTTTACAGAGCAAGAAGCTAGCAAAAGGACAGCAAATTATGCCCAAGTAAAGTAGAAGGAAGGAAATAAAAAATAAGTGAAATAGGGAAACAAAAAGAGAAAATCAACAAAGCCAACATAGACTCCGAGACGATAAGTAGAATGATAAGCCTTTCCACATCAGAGATAAAGCACAAAAGCTATATTGGGAATAAAGGATAAATTTGTAAGTATCCCATAGATAGTAATAAAGAGCTATTGTGGAAAAATTGATACCAATAAATTTAACAATTTACATGAAATGGAAAAACTCATTATAAACATAATTTATCAAAACTGACACCAAAAGCATTAGAAAGTATGAACAGTCCTATAATTGTTGGAGTTAATTCTTTATTAAAAATTTTTATTCAAAGAAATTTTGAAGCCAGGCGTGGTGGTGCACGCCTGTAATCCAAGCGACTTGGGAGGCTGAGTCAGGAGGATCGCGAGTTCAAAGCCATCCTCAGCAATTTAGCGAGGCCCTAAGCAACTCAGTGATATGCTGTCTCTAAATAAAATACAAAATAGGACTGGGGATGTGACTCAGTGGCCGAGTGTCCCTGAGTTCAATCCCTGGTTCAAAAAAAGAAAAAAAGAAAGAAATTTTGAAGTCATGTGGTTTTACGAGTGAATTTTTCCTAACACCAAAGAATGAAATAATTTCAATCTTATGCAAATTCTTCCAGTTGATGGAAAAAAAGAAAACGCTTCCCATCTCATTTTATGAGGCCAGCATACACTTGATACCCAAACCTATAAGAACTTCAAAAGAAAGGAAAGTTGAAGGCTAATATTTTCCATGAACTTAGATGTAAAAATCTGAGAGAAAATATTAGAATCAGATGCATTGATTTATACAAAGGATGATACATCACAACCAAGTTGGGTTTATTCTAGGAATAAAAGGCAATTTAACATTAGAAAAATCAACATAATTCCCAAAATTACATAATAGAGAAATCACACTGCCTCAATAAATGAAGAAAATTTGATAAAATTCAATGCCCCTTCATGATTTAAAAATAAAAAATCAGCAAACAAGAAATAGAAAAGTTTTTTTTTTTTCAATTATGTGATAAAGGTATCTGCAGAATCCTAAGCAAACACCATATTTAGTGGTTAAATACTGAAAACTTTCCTCTGACATTGGGACTAAGTCAAGAAGGCCTGGTATTATCACTTTTATTCAACTTTCCATTGTAGTTGGATTTCCCCATTGCAATAGGGCAGGAAAAAGAAATAAACATTTTAGAAACAAATAAAGTGATGCATAGGCAACATGATTATGTGTATAGAACCAACGAAATTCAGCAAGGCTATGGATATATTGTCTATATAAAAATATCAATAGTATTTCCAAAACCACTCCTATGATTTAGATATGAGGTGTTTCCCAAAAGCTCATGTGTGAGACAATACAAGAAAGTTTAGAAGTGAAATGATTGGGTTGTGAGAGGCTAACCTAACCAAGTAAGTGCATTAATCCCTTTATAGGGATTAACTGGTTGGTAACTATAGGTAGGTAGGGTGTGGCTTTAGGAGGTGGGCTGATGGGACATGCCCTTGGGTTTATATCTTGCCTGTGGTGAGTGGAGCAATCTCTCTCTCTGCTTCCTAGTGCGCTGTCCTGAGCGGCTCTCCTCTGCTACACCCTTCCACCATGATGTTCTGCCTCAGAGCAATGGAGTCAGCCACCTATGGACTGAGACCTCTGAAACCATGAGTCCCCAAATAAAGTTTTCCTCCTCTAATTGTTCTTGTCAGATCTTTTGGTCACAGCAGTGAAAAAGCTGACTAAACCACCTACAAAGAAATATAAAGTAAAATTCTAAAAACAAGACTATTTATGACACATCAAAAAAGCCAACAGATTTCTAGGAATAAATCTAAGGAAAGATTTATAAAACTACATGGTGCATTACTGAGATATTAAAGAAGACCTGAAAAAGGAAGGAAGACTATACCATGCTCATAGATTGGGAGATTCAAGAATATTTATAGCAGTGCCACTCTAGATAACCTCAAAACTGGAAGCAATCCAACATCCCCCAACTATAGCATCATGGTGATATATTCAGACAATCCAGTGTGAACGTTCATGACAATGAACACACGGTTACATGCAGCGACATGGATGGATTCTGTAATGTGGCGTCAAGGAAGCTAAACACAAGAGTATCAGTCTGTACGGTTCATATAAGATTTCATTTATAAAAAGTTCAAAAACAGGCAAAAACTGATCGATGGTGTTAGGAGTCTGGGATTTGGTCTTGCTATGGTTTAAGATGGAGGGGGGCAGGAAGGGAAGATTTCTGGGGTGCTGGCCATCCCTATTTCTTGATCTGGGTGGTGGTTTCACAACTCCGTGTCACTTTGTGACTATTAAGCCGTGCATTTACGGTTTGTGTACTTTTCTGAGTGTATGTTTGAATTTAGCAAAAGTTTTAATGAAAAAATAATTTAGGGAGTAGAAAATTGTGATGAAAGGCTTCTCAGACTCAGGGACCCCGGGGGATTCTATGTCCTGCGTGACTTCTGCTGCTCAGTGGCAGAGCTCAGCACTTTATTTACTCACTTAATTCTCTCTGTTTAAACAGTGCTGTGTGAAACAGATATCAGTCTTACCACCACCCCATTCTGAATATTAGCAAATGTTATTATTCTTTTTGCTGATGAGGACACAGAAGCCCTGAAGGGTGAGAACCCTGAGTCAAGCTGAGCAGGGCGACACCGGATTTACGTTCTTTGCCAGCCCACTGAGTCAGCTCGTCAGCTCTTTCCTCTCTGTCCCAGCCCTTTCCTAGTTCCCGGAACAGTGTTTCCCAAGCTGCATAATTTATTCCACAATTCACACGGCATCCTTGCCATGTTTGATGACATGAAAGACAATAACGACGGCTATACTGGTTTAGCGCTTGCCAATAATGGGCACATTTTTAAAGAGCCGGGAACACCGTGCCAAGAAAGTAGCTGAACAGAGTCCTCTGTGTGTACGTCAGGAGAAGCAGCATTGTGAAGGTCAGCACAGTGTCCAGTCCACGGCCAAGAAACGTGCAAAATGACTTTCTGCATCTTCAAAGTCCTCCATCTAGTAAGGCTTTTTAATCAGCAAAGAGTAATACACTAGGCAAATGCTAGCTATTATCCATCCCCAGCCCCTCTTCCCATCACCTTCTTTTCTAGGAATTGTTGACATTTCTCAGTTAACTATCCATAGAAATTTGGAATAATCAGTTTATTCTTGATTATGTAAAACTGAAAAGATTTAAGGAAATACACCAAATTATTACAATAGTTATCTCTAGGTTGTAGCTCTTTCATAGTCTAGAACTTTCTATAATGAATACATACTACCGATTAAATTGGGAAGCTATTTTAAGATCAGTTGACAGTATATTGTTTGTAATCATATAATTATAATATTAAAGTATACATAGTAGAAGACTGGAAGAATTTGTTAAAGGTTGGCTTTCTTTTTCTGGTTGTAGAGCAATGAATTTCTTCCTGCTGCTCTTTGGAATTTTCTGATTTTCTGTAGCAATCAGCATATTAGTCAAGATTTTATTTCTAAATAGCAGAAATGGACTGCAGCTACCTCGAGCAGAGAGAGATGTTCTGTAAGAATGCTGGGTAGTCCCAGCCCCTCACAGCGTGCTGGAAGCTGAGGCAGGCGTGGCGGGACCCAGCCAAGGTCAACCACAGAGACAGTTCGGTGAGAGACTGTTACTGGTGCTTCTACCTGCCCCAACACACTGCCATCACAAACATCCCTTACTGTCCCCACATCTTTGTGCCACCCTTCAAGGTCCAGATTTCTGGGGAGGAACAACTGACTCTGACACCCATCCTGTTCTGGCTGCCCAAGTGCAGAGAGAAGGATGTTCAGCTCTTGCCTGGGCATCCCCAAATTCATACAATGAGGACACTGAGGACCCTCTCCACCAGGGTGTTCAAATGTGGGATAGCTCAGAAAAGATAAAATGTCCACTACAAGTTGGTCTTTTAGACATGTATACACACACACACACACACACACACACACACATATACACACATACACATTTTTTTTCCCCAGTATCCCAAATCAGGCCCCAGACCTGGTCTAATAAAGACACTAATCACCATGAGCAGGCATTGCTTTAACAATGGAGAAAGAGAATAAGCCTCTGTATTTTTTGATGCAAGACATTTTGTGTCACATACAGACCAGAGTGAATTTTACTTCACACACTATAGATTGAAAAGGAGATTTTATTAGCTGGGCGTGGCAGTGCTCACCTGTAATCCCATACTTGGGAGGTTGAGGCAGGAGGATTGCCAAATTAGAGGCCAGTTTTAGCAATTCAGCAAGATCCTGACTCAAAATAAAATTAAAAGGGTTGGAGGGGTAGCTCATTAGTATAGTGTTTGCCTAGTATGCATGATGTCCTGGGTTCAAACCTCTGTACTACATGCCCCCTCCCTCAGTTTACTGGGGCAAGTTATAAGCTGAGAGTTAGGAGCAGGCCAAAGTGCTCTACCATTCCCTCATCCCCCAAACAGGTGTGCCGCGGTCAGATGCGGTGGCATGTACAATGGGTCTGTGCTTGCGGGGAATGGAGGGTGCCACCTCCCCAGCTGCTCTCTTTCCTTTCAGGATCAAGTTTGCTGGGGCCTCAGGATGGGGTAAAAGCAGACTACTTGGGCACTGTGCACTAGGACATTACAGTTCCAGAGTTACTAGAGAAGGTGAATCTTCCAGGAGGAGTCTCTCAGTGGGTAGAAGCAGTCTCTCAGTGACCCAGAGCATGGGTCATAACACCCAAATTGGCCTGGGTAAAGGAGGGATTTTTTTTTTTTTTTTTTGGTACTGGGGATTGAACCCAAGGGTACTTAACCACTAAGTCACATCCCCAACCTTTTGTATTTTATTTAGAGACAGGGTCTCACCAAGTTGCTTAGGGCCTCACTAAATTCCTGAGAGTGGCTTTGAACTCAAGATTCTCCTGACTCAGCCTCCTGAGCCACTGGACTACAGATGTGTGCCACCGTGCCCAGCTGGAGGGGTGGGTTTCACTGAGCCAATGAGCGAAAGAACACAGGTAGAGGAGGAGCAGGTTGGGGGCAAATGACATGTTCAGTTTGGGACACACTGAATATGGAGTACATAAGTTACTCCCATACAAGGTCATGCTTCCTGCTCTAAACTCTCAAAGAAGCCTGCATATCTCCTTTGTATTGCTTATCCCAATTGCAATTAAATTGATCATTGCATAATTAGTGTTGAATCTCTACTGTGGTGATTCTAATATGTGAGGGAAGGTCTGAGAGCCACCAAGACAGTGCAGGTAAAGAAGGATGAATGGATGGAGGCCTCCTAAGGGAAATGGGGAGGGGTGGGATAAGGCTGAAGAATGCAAAGGAGCTGTTTGGGGGAAGGGAAGCAGTGAGTAAAGCAGAGGAAGAACATAGGTACTCAAAGGGAATCACACCTGAGACATAGTTGGTTTTTTTTTTTTTCTTTCTTTTCTTTTAATTTTCAATTCGAATATGCTTGGTGTAGCAGGAATGGTACTTCAAAAACTTAAATGACTTTACTGGCCTCCTCCTCCATGGAGTATTTTCCCAGCACACATGGCTAGTAGGCTTTTGGTGATCTGGCCTTCTTGATTTCATTCTCTGTTCTCTGTAATCTCCAGTATACCAAGCTCTTCCATGGTCCTTTTCCTACAGTAGGGTGGTTGTGCCTTAGGACCTTTGCACTGTTTTTTTTCTGTGTCTGGGCTGTTCTTCCTCCAAATTATCATTTGTCTTGCTTCCTCAATTCATTCTAGCCATCTCCAATGCCCTCTTCTCCGAGAGAACTTCCCTCATCGCTCTCATTTCTTTCTTCCTAATAGTTTTCTGTCATTACTGACATCACGTCATATACCTATTTGCCTATTTGTTTATTGTCTGCTTCTTCTACTAGAATGTAAGCTCTGTGGGAGCAAAGGATTTGTCTTGCTCACTGTGGAATACTTCTACCTAGAACAGTTAGGCACAGGGATGGCACCTGTAGCAAGTTCCATGGGTGAGACCTGCTGTTGCTGCTGCTGCTGTTGTGTCTGTTTGGTGGAAGTGAATAGGTCGCTGAGGTGCATACATGTTGTTGAGTACCTGCGGAAGGTCATGAGCAGGGAGACTGCAGGAGGGCGAGATGATTAAGGACAAGTGAATGGATATCTAATTGAGGAAGGAGAGCAGGACTGCGATGGCAGAAAAAGCAAACAGAGGCAGTTCCGAGTGTGACTGAGAACAGTTTCTGCATTAAATCACCCATTCTCTGTGGTTCTAGGTAAGCCTGTAAATCTTTCTAAACCTCAGTTACCCCATCAGTAAAATGAGGCTGGTAACCAGGGTACCAATCCATGGAAGGTTGTGGTGAGAGTTGAATGAACTAAATCTAATACAGAGGTTGGCATGTGGTAAGCAGTCAGTGTTAATTGCTATGGTCTATCCATGAGTGGGGTAAGAGTGTGAAATGCTGCAATGTATTTAAAAACAAAAAACTTTGTAATTGTTGCAAATCTTGGTCCAAAATGTACCACCCTGGAACAGACTCGATAGGTTACCTTGCCCCATCTCTGTCTTGCCATACCATCACCAGTCTTTTCTCCTTTCTGATGACCCTCCTGAGAGCTAGCCAACGACCTGGCACAATAAGTTCTCCATAAACATGTGTTGATGTTCACTGTCCTTCTCCCATACAGTGCTGCCTAGATATGGCCTGGCCAGGAACTCTCCATGTCTTGAGTGGTAGAAGCTAGGGTCTCCGACCTTTCTAGAGAATACCGGGCTAGGTAAAAAGCGCTCCGTGGACTCCGAATCATTTATAAGGCTGACCGAGTAAACGCGACTCAATAAGAGGAGATTGGCTTTGATCCACCATAACCTCCTGAAACAGCCACCCATACCCAAGGGCGGCCAGAGGCCAAGAAAAGGCGCCGAAGCTTCGGCTCCTTTAAGAGGCGGGGCCTCATTGCAGCCTCCGCGGGAATGATTGGCTGAGGTGGCTGTCCTGGACCTGGGGGACGGGCCTCGGTTGCCAGGGAACGACCCTGGGGAACTGCGGCGGCGGCGCGGACTAGCGAGGTGCTTTCTGGGGCCGGGGCTGCGCGACGGCGCGGGGGTCTGCGGGGAGAGCCGCGTAGGCCGAGCAGTTCCCAGCGGAGAGGCGCCGCCGCCATTGCCGCCTCGCTCGGTGAGCGCCGCCCAGCTCGCCGAGCAGGGCCTCCGTGGGCCGCCGGCACCATGGGCCAGTGTGGCATCACCTCCTCCAAGACTGTGCTGGTCTTTCTCAACCTCATCTTCTGGGTGAGAGGGCCAGGCGGGCGGGGAGGGGCGCGGGGCTGGCGGCGCGGCCCGGGGAGGCTTCGGAGGAGGCGCCCGACGGGGGCCAGGGGGCGCCTGGGCAGGAGCCACGGCGGGCCTGCGGCCGAGGCGCGGGCAGGCCCCGGCCTCCGGAGCCGTTTCGCTAGGTCGCTCCCGGGGCAGGCCGAGGCCCGCTTGAGGAGAGCGGTGAAGGGAAGCCCCGGGGGCTTCCCACCGCCTCCACCCAGCGGCCTCCGCGCTGGGGCCGGCCGCCCGGGCCTGCTGGCTTGGTGCCAGGGCTCCGCGTCGGGAGACTGGGCCGAGTCCCCCTCGGCTTCTGGAGCAGCCTGCTGGACGGGGAGTTCTAGTTGCAGAATGTTTCAACACCTCAGGCCCGAAATGGGATACTCCTCAAAGGATCGGGTTCCGCTCCCTTTGTCAGGCCCCCAGCAGAGTCGGTGGCAGTCCCGGGGCGGGCGAGCAAAGGGTACTGATAATGCGGGGACGCCACCGAATCCCGGGCCATGGATTTTGACTTAGAGCTCTTTGTGTTTGGAGAACTGGTTGGCTGGTCACCAGCCCAGAATACTGAATCAGGGCTTCAATTTGCGAAGCCAAATAATCCTTTGACCAAGAAAATCGTTGTATTTGCTTTGGTCGTGGGGTCGAGTGGCCTTAGGTTATAAACCTTGGTTAAATATGATTCGGATGTCACAAGAGTTTGAAAGCAGTGAGTTCATTTTCATAAAAGTTCCTTTTGAATGTCTTCGGATCTGCCCTCAGAGAAAGGGGTGTTTATAACTCTCCCATCTTAGTTCTGGTCCTTATCTCACCGGGCACTTCTGTAATAATCTCTCTCCACCCACCAGTCTACCTGGACCTTGTACCCGGATAAATCCTTTTAAACTTGGCCTCCATCACGTTGCTTTATTTAAAAGCGGCGCACAACAGCTTCAGCAGTAGAAAAAGGTTCAGCCTTTCTCGTCTGGTGTTGAAACTCCCCTTTCCTCCCGTACAGCTTTGTCATAGACACTTGCTAGCCCTGGACAGTCTTCTCTCTGCAGTCCCCAGAACAATACTTGAACATTCCCACTAACCATACTTTATTTTTTAAATTTTTTCTGTGCTGGGCATCAAACCCTGAAAGTCCTGCATGTTGGGCAAGTGCTCTACCATTGATTGAGCCACATCCCCCGTCTCATAACCACAGTTTTGTATATCCTTTTCTTCATCTCCACTGGTCCCCATTCAATCCCTCCCCCCCACACACACAAATATGCACACCTGTTCTGGAAAGAATCCTCACTCTTTTATTGTCTAACAAAGAATGAAACCTTTCATATCCTAACTAGTAGCATAAAAAGAGTTACTCATAAGACACTTTTCTTTTGGGGTATTTATGGTGTGAGGGAAAGAGCCCTAACTTGTTCAAAATCACCCACATGGCTTTGGGATTCCCATGATTTCTTCTTCAATTAGAGCAGTGTTTGTTATATTTGAGTTACAGGGCTTTAAAAAAAGAAACATAGGGATGGGGATGTAGCTCAGTTGGTAAAGTGCTTTCCTTGCAAGCACAAGGCCCTGGGTTCAATCCCCAGGACCACAAAAAAAAAAAAAAAAAAAAAAAAAAGGGGGGGGGGGGGGGAAGATAAACATAATTTTCAGGGATTCCCTAAATGAGAAACACTTTTTTGGATAGCAAGATACTTAAGAGGCAGAAACTTGGCTTTGTACCTTTTAGAGTTCCTTGTGATTTTATGGGTATAATCTTGGTTTTGAAGAATATGTATTTAGGCGAATTCTAAGCTATTCAAGTTCTCAGAAGTGTTAATGTGACAAAACATTGGAAATACAGGAACCATTTCCTTTAATCAAAGTTTAGTTACAATATAATATCAATTAATTGCAAATGATTGTTCATGAATCTTTGGAAATTGTGTAAGTATATGTACTATTTTTTATTCCAGTGAAGAAGTTTATGGTATTGAACTTCATAGTGGGTTATTGCCAAGACTGAAGTCATACTGTTGAGTAAATACCCTTTGTTTGGGTTAGTAGGGTAATAAAACTTTTTGTAAGCTGTGATAACAAAATTAAGCAGACATACAAAGAAAAAAAAATGTGGCATGGTGCAGCATAACCAATGAGGGAACAGTTCTAGGTGTATCTCCTGACAAATTATCAGTTTATGGACAAACTGTTGGAATCTGATACTGGTGGAAATATTTTTTTTTGGAACCAGGGATTGAACTCAGGGACACTCGGCCACTGAGCCACATCCCCAGCCCTATTTTTTATTTTATTTAGAGACAGGGTCTCACTGAGTTGCTTAGGGCCTTGCTGAGTTGCTGAGCCTGACTTTGAACTCGAAATCCTCCTGACTCAGCCTCCCAAGTTGCTTGGATTACAGGCGTGCGCCACCATGCCCGACTGGTGGAAATATCTAACTTTTAATTGCCAACTGCTCTGATATTGGTGGAAATATTTAACATTTAAGTGCTTTATACTCCATGTAAAGTTAACATACTAGTCACTGTTAACTTTACATGGAATATTATCTGCAGGGAATATTATGCTTATTTTACAGATGAGCACTTTCACATTTACTGAGTTAAAGTAGCACTCCCAAGGTGTGGTACAGCCTGTGTTCAAACCCAGATTGTCCTGTACTCTAAAACCTGCTGTGTTAGAGAAAGCTATGATTTCAAAAGATTTAGAAAGAGCCAGGCATGGTGGCACATGCCTGTGATCCCAGCAGCTCAGGAGGCTGAGACAGGAGGATCTCGAGTTCAAAGCCAGCCTTAGGAAGAGTGCTAAGCAACTCAGTGAGACCCTGTCTCTAAATAAAACACAAAATAGGGTTGGGGATATGGCTCAGTGGCTGAGTGCCCCTTAGTTCAATCCCCCGTTCCAAAAAAAAAAAAAAAAAAAAAAAAAAAATTAGAAAGAGGAGGAATCTTGTTTGGTTATGTTAGAGGCACTTTCTCTGAAACATACTGATTTTAACATTGTTTAGAAACTGTACCAGCATTTAAGCTACACTGTTTAACTTGTCTGTTTAAAAAATTGTTATGAATGAAGAAATACATTTAAAACATGTTAACTGGGTCTTCCTGGATATTTGTAATGCATTCTTCAGTTCTAATAAGTATATTCCTATTTAGTGACACCTCCCCCCAATTTAATGTCCTGATTTGTATAAGTGGAAGAAAAAACATTCCTCACAGAGCACATCAAAAGTTTAGGTTCTCTTGGTACCAGTGGTAGTGCAGTGTTAAGTTTAATGGCTTTGGAAAGATACTTACTACTAGGGATTGAAGCCAGAGGTACTTAACCACTGAGCCATATCCAACATCCCCAGCCTTGCTCCCTTTTTTCCCCCCTTATTTTGAGATAGGAACTCACAAAGTTGCTTAGGGCCTTACTAAATTGCTAAGGCTGGCTTTGAATTTACCATCCTGCTCCCGTTCCAGTGGCATGCACCACCGTGCCCAGCTACTTAAACCTTGTTATAGTTTGGTATCTTGGTTCCCTTGGCAGTTTTCTGAATGAGCAGTGATATGGAAATGGATAAGTACAGAAATACTAAGGCTCTGACTGCCAAAATTGTTAATGTTGATTTGGTGTAGATAGTTTTGGGCAATGGAGTTTTAAAGAATGGTCCTGTGCAAAGGTGCAAACTAAACGGGGAAATAATCATTTCTAGAATTCTGAAAATTCTGTCTTAACAAAAATAGAGGTCCTCCCTAAATTCCAGAATATTAGAGTTTATAGCTTGAAAGATAATTTGGGGCAACTGAAAGAATGTACCAACTTGAATCTCCCTCTCTCTCTCATTTATTGCAGTACCATGGATTCAACCCAGGCCTCTCACATGCTAGGCAAGCCATCACTGAGCTATACCCCCAGCCCTTTTAATTTTATTTTGAGACAGGGTCTTGCTAAATTGCCCACACTGGCCTCAAACTTGAAATCCTCCTGCCTCAGCCTCCTGAGTACCTAGGAATCTTTGTTTTTATGGAAGGATATAGCTTTAAATATATCAGTGCTGGACTCATGGACATTTATTAAAGGAGGTTAGGAGTGTATGGAGTAAATAGCTAAATTTTGAAGAGTACTGTAATGAATAGTCATCAGTCTATTTTACAGTGTGCACCTTTGTACCAAGATCTGCCAGGATTCTTATCTTGGTAGGTTGTGTGATGTGGTCCAAGAAGCCTCAGCTAAAACAACTTTATATCAGTACTTTCTAATATACTGTTTCTATTCTGGTAGATTAATTTGAGTATTTAATCAAGTCCTGTATTGTGCAAATTACCTTTACTTTTTCTACCCTAATAGAAAAAAAGAAAAAAAACAGTTGGATAGTATTTATTTTGCATGTTTATCATAGGCATGACAGACTTAAAAAGCTTTTCCATGCTGGTAGAACTTATAATTTCATATTTATTTAGGCTGATGTTTTCATCTATGACGAGAAGTGGTAGTAACACTAACACCCTATGGAGTTGGGAGTAGTACCATCAGAAAGTGAAATATCTGGAGCTGGAGTTGTAGTACTCAGTGGTAGAGTACTTGCCTGGCATGTGTGAGGCCCTGGGCTCGATACTGAGCAGCGTATATAAATAAGTAAAACAAAAGATCCATTGACAAAAAGTAAAAATAAAAAAAGTCATGTCTTTAGAAACAACTTCAAAATGTGGACCTTCACTAATTGACATTTACTTATGAGAAATGTTCACCCTCTATTGCGGATCATTTTTGAAAGTCATATATAACCTTTAAAATTTACTCTGCCTTAAGTAACGCAACAAACTTACCTCTGTCACTACAAATAATTTAAGGAAAAGTGCTTTGTTAAATATAAAACAAACATTTGAGCACCTACTTTGTGCTTATGTTGTACATAAAGTGGTGAAAAGGACAGCAAAGATTCCTGTTCCTATAGAACTTTAAAGTGGAGCAAGACAATTAAAAATGAAAAAAATACTAAATAGTGATGTGTTATGCAGAGAAGTAATAGGATAGTGATTGAGGGACTCCTTTAAATTGGCAGAGAAAGCTTTTCTAAGGAGGTAAAATTAAATCTGGAGTATAAGAAGGAGCCAGTTTGGGGGTAGATTGGAGTAGGTGGGGCATTTCAGGACTGAGTGAACAGACTGTATAAGCCATAAAGCAAGGATATTCTTAGCATGTTCAGATTACTAAGAAAGTTTCATACCCTCATTCTTTTGTTTAAAAATTTATAATGAAATTTTTTTAAGTCTTGTCACAGTTTTGTACATAATATTGTTTTCTTGCATGTCCTACACGTTAAAGTTGGTAGTCTGATACTCTTACATCCTAGAAATTGTTCTTCTGTGTCCTGTATTTCTCGTATTTTGTAAGACTGTTCTGACAAAGGTTGTGTCATTGGAACACACCTTCAGCTAACAATTTTTTTCAGTAATTGTTTTTCAATTCAGTAGAAGAAAAGCTGCCTTTGTCAGGAAGCAAGTCATGGTACATATAGGAAATGTATTTCTTAATTTATCTTGGACAGTTAAGAAAATTAATGTTTCCAGTCTTACTGCACTGTCAGTCATATGTCTACTGACCAAGTGCCTTGTGACCCTGAGTAATCATTTAGAACTTAGAATCAGTGGAAGAACTCTCTTTGGTTGCAGTTTAAGGAACAAGTTGTTTGTTAGCTTTCTCAGATATTTATCATTCTTTGAGGAAGTTTAATAAATTTTATTCCACAAAATCCAATCCAGGTTAGGATTTTGGGGGGCAGAATATTTATTTCATAAAATTTGTACTTGGCACTAAGCAAGTATATCCTAATAATCATTCACTTCATGAATGTTTGTTAAAGGTCTACTGTACCCATTACTGAGAAATACGAGGAGTAAGAAGACATAGTCCCTGATGTCTGACAACTAATGGGAAAAGGGAGCAGACCCTTTATTGAATTTAATTTCTAGGTATACCTCTTCCCAACCCCAAATACCCATGGATGGTCTCAACTCTTCCTTTAAAAATATTATCATTTCTTCCTCCTCTTCACCCCTTTTCTTTTAGTAGCTTGGCAGAGTCAAGAGATGAGAAAAATTATTTACATTTATATGTTTGTTTTTAATCTACTAAAAGGAGTCGGTAGTAAATGTTGGCAAACTGTATTTTACATTGTTGCTGTTAACTGATTAAACGCATAACCCAGCATAGACAAAATCTATTATAAAGCTTAGGCGCCGGGCGTAGTTGCACACGCCTGTAATCCTAGCAGCTTGGGAGGCTGAGGCAGGAGGATCACAAGTTCAAAGCCAGCCTCAGCAACTTAGCAAGACCCTGTCTCTAAATAAATAAATAAAATACAAAATAGGGCTGGGATGTGGCTCAGTGATGGAGTGCCCCTGGGTTCAATCCCTATAAAGCTTAGGCACCCCAGGCTCTACAATAATTACTGACTCAATTTTTAGAGTAGGATGGGACCACAAAGGATCTCGAAGGAAATGCACATTTAGATTCGATGCTTTTCAGATGACCCCTGAAGTCCCATGAATGGGAAAATAGCCAGTTTCCATGCTGTTAACAATAATTTGACTGCGGCAATTGGTTGATCTCCAATTTCATTGCCACCTGAACTATCAGGTCTTTCAACTGATAGGTTTAAATTGGATTAAATAGAAAATTTTGTTAAGTTGGATAAAAAATAATTATAAAAAATTAAGTAAAGAAAAAGTAAAAATAGAGCAGAATTGAGGTTCATGGGCTTAGGAATATCATCAGAGTAATAGCTTAAAAGGATTAAGATATTTCTTATTGAATAATAACAGTAACAGTGACAGTTATTGATGGCAAAAGTGGCTTTTTAAAGCTTTACACTCCAATCCAAGTAGGATTTTAAAAATGTGTCTGGTGATATTTATGAAAAAAGAAGACTGTATTGAAAGAATCTTAATTGTCAGATAATCAGAAAACATCTACAAGATGAGTCAAAGCCAGACAAACCTGAGAAAAGTGATAAATGGGAGAGATTGACAGAGGTTCCTAAAATATTTGGAATCAAGAGATGTCTATTTTATGTTGGTGATTAAGGACAGATCTAGGAATTAGTAATCCATTTTTTAAAAAATCAATTTAGACAAAATTTAAGTTATTTTTTTTTCTGATTATGTAAGTTATATATTTAGGAAGATACCAGAAAGTATTTAAAACAAAAAACAATATTCCCCCATAATTCTACCATTCAAGACAACCAAATTAACATTTTGGTTTGTTTATAAAATGGCTTTGTGACATACGTTTTTCCCTTAACTTGCCATAAACATTATTAAGTTATGTTTTAACAAAATACCTCAGGACTACAAGGCAAGCATACCTCTGACTAGGACTTTTTTCTTATGTTTGGCTATTATAATTTTGTTATAATATTTTGATGACAAACCCTATACACAAATCTTTGTTTCCTTCTGACTTATTTACTTAAGGTTGATTCCTTGAAGTAAAATTAGAAGACATAAAAACATAAATGCTGAGGCTGATATCTGTTGCTGATTACTTCCCCAAAAGTATCTTCACAATGTCTTTGAATACTGCTAGACTTTATTATTGACCAATTTGTTAAGTAGAAAATGATACTATTTTAATAACTCCAGAAGTTCCAAAATTCTTTTGTTGTTTTGTCTTTTTTTTTTTTTTTTTTTTTTTTTTCATTTTTTTTTTTTCAGGGCCGAGGACCGAACCCAGGGCCTTGCGCATGCTAAACAAGCGCTCTGCCACTGAGCTAAATCCCCAACCCCTCCAAAAGTCTTTTGAATGGTCTTTTTTTTCCTTAAAAGTCATTAAGAGAATAAATGAAATATGTAGGCAGTGAACTTAGCAAAGGAGTTATGCTGTTTAGTGACATGAGTTATTTTATCAGACTTAAATCAGAGTTGAAACAAGATAAGACTGGACTAAACACTATTGAAGTAACTTAATATTAGATAATACTAAAATAGATTAAAAGATTTAAATGATTAAGATTAACATTAACATGAAGGCAGAGTTTTGGGAAGCTTTCAGAAATGCATTGTATAGAATTTCTGATAATTCTTTGAAGGGGAGAAGTGAGGTATATAAAAAACTGATGTGGCTGTACAGAAAACTCAGATTTCAAAAAGATGGGAGCCACATATGGTGGTGCATGCCTGTAATCCAAGCCACTTGGGATACTGAGGCAGGAGGATAGCAAGTTTAAGACCAGATTCAGCAACTTTGCAAGACACTGTTTGAAAATTTAAAGTTATTTTTCTAAATTTTTTTTTTAGTTGTAGGTGGACACAATACCTTTATTTAATTTATTTATTTATTTACATGTCGTGCTGAGGATCAAGCCCAGTGCCTCACACATGCTAGGCGAGTGCTCCCCTGCTGAGCCACAACCCCAACCCCTGAAAATCTAGTTTTTAAAATGACTGGGGATGTAGCCCAGTGGTAAAGTGCACCTGGGTTCAATCCTCAGTTTTTTTTTTTTTTTTTTAATTAAGGATGTGTGTGTGTGATGGATTTTTGTTGAGTCCCCTCTCCCCTTTTTGAAAATCTGCTGTTTTGAAAGTCTGGAGTACACAGCAGTTTTTGCTTGATCTCAACTATTTTTTTCCCTTCCCAAATTTGAATCACTTCTGCTTTACCAATTTATTGTTTTGAGAAAAAAAAATCCCTCCAAAGGAGCAGTTCACTCAAGTAGGCAAAAACTTGTCAGGCACTGTGCCTTCAGATGAAGTCCAGATGGTTCCTGGTCTTTACCTTGTCCTGATTCTTGCCAGTTCTAGACATGATCATCCTTGCCTCCTACATACCACTGCAAGAAAATCACTTCTGTTTTTCTTTGCTTCATTTTTACCCAAATGCTCTGTGGGATGCTTCCACCTTCACATTTTTGAATTTCCATATAGATAACACTTGACAACAGAACAATTTTATCTTTTAGTTTGTAACAAGTCTGTTTCTTTATAATATTGCCACATTCCAAATGACAAGTTTCACTGTGCTTGATGAAAATTAAGGAACTCAGTAATTTTGTGGATTTCAGCATTTTATCAGCTCATCTGTTGTTGTTTTTTTAATAGAAGATTTGAAAACTAGTCTCTAAACATCAAAAAAGCAATCTAATGTAGAATGAAATTTCTTTAAGAGATTTCACATTTGTGTATATATAGAAAAAGGACTAAAAGGATAAAATGAAGTATGATGCTTTTGAAATTCATAAAAATAGCCGAAGCAAGCACAATAGCTTTATTTTTTAGAGGAACAGCTTGGTGTCATGGAAAAGCACTGGCTGTCCTAAAGTTTTAAAATTCTCTGACTTAAAGCATAGGTATGTTAAAAGGTAAAAAAAAAAAAAAAAAAAAAAAATGAATTTTTACATCTATAATTTCAGATCTCAGCCTTTCCCTTAAGTTTCTTTTCACTTCTTTGAAAAAAGCACGAATATTTTTAGTATACTGTCCTTGTACAAATCCTCCTTATAGGCTCAGATTCTCTAAGCAGTGACTAAAGCAGTTCAGCTGCTTCCAAGTTCTACATTTCATCTCCTATTGCACTGCCCTCCCCCCACCCCTTTCTTTGCAGCTGCTTTGTTGGCAAAGCCCAGATCCTTTGATAGTTCCAATCCCATCCTGGCCCTTCAAAAGGAGGATTTAACCAAGCTCACCTGTTACTCACTTTTCCAATGTCACAAGTCCTACATTGAAAATCTTACTACAAAATCCCTGTACACGCTAGTTAGGAATTAGTTACAGCACACATTCCCTGCATTGACCATACGAATTGCTGTTTCTCCTGTTCTTTTGGATGTTTTTCATACAAATGGTTGGATGTCTTTGAGACAGTTGCTTTTAGCTGGTTTTAATCTTCAGCTGTTAGAACAGCTACCCTGTATTTTCAAAGCAACTGGTATCAATTTCATGAATATTATACAACTGAAGATATGAGAACCATATGCAAATATCATTAAAAGCAAATTTTGAAATTGTCTTCAGTTTAGGAAAGCATATCCTCTATTTTCAACTTCTATTTCACTTACGTATAGACTCCCATCAGCAATCAGTACAGTTTCCGTTTTGGTGTGTGCACCTGGCACATTGCTTCCTGTTATATGTTGCC
This sequence comes from Glaucomys volans, assembly GCA_020662805.1. Classification (NCBI taxonomy): domain Eukaryota; kingdom Metazoa; phylum Chordata; class Mammalia; order Rodentia; family Sciuridae; genus Glaucomys; species Glaucomys volans. The sequence goes on from JAJEJO010053556.1 coordinate 215,417, forward strand.
AAAATAGTGTGTTATGTTCTCATCTCTGCTATGTAAATTGAATGTTGACTGGTTTGCAGTCTGGGAAAAGAAAGTGCTCTAGAATCTATTTCACAAGAATAGACAGTTTTACAAATGGTACCTCTTTTAGCTTTCCATTGTATTTGTTATAAATCTGGTTGTATCGTTTGTTGATTTTTTTTTTTTTCCCCTGCCTCTTTTAGTCTCTATTTCAGGTAGAGGGAGCAGCACAGGAGACATTTCACTTGACCCATGCCCAAGTAATACTTAAGTATGTCTTGCAGTTCTTCAGTGCCTTACACTTCAGATTAATCGTTGATTACATTTATCCTCCAGTTTTATGTTTTCTCATTCAGATTCATGTAAGCTAAAACTTCATTTACTATCTGGGCACAGTAGTCCCAGCTACTCAGAAGACTGTGGCAGGAGGATTGTTTGAGACCAGCCTGGGTAACATAGCAAGACCCCTGTCTCAAAAACAAACAAAAACCCCTTCACTTACTAGAAGCTCAGAAATGGAATTCATTTTAATCCAAGCCTTTTTTTTTTTTTTTTTGGTACTGGAGATTGAACCCAAGGGCACTCCACCACTGAGCCGCATCCCCAGCCCTTTTTTGTATTTTATTTAGAGACAGGGTCTCACTGAGTTGCTTAGGGCCTCACTAAGTTGCTGAGGCTGGCTTTGAATTCGCTATCCTCCTGCCTTAGCCTCCCAAGTGCTGGGATTACAGGCGTGCGCCACCATGCCCAGCTTACTCCAAGCCTTTTAAGAAATAAATATTGCCTTTGAATAAGTTAAGAATCCAAATGATAGATGATTAGTGAAAATAGAGTGGGTACAGTTTGATTAATTCATTTTTAGGAGGACTTATTTATTTGCTCCAGCAAACTGTGTTATGTGTATATATGTGTGTATGTGAATGTATAGCACACACATGTAGTACTTTAATAAAAGGGCATTTATTACAGAATCCATATACTTCTATAATAAAGGTATCCAAAGTATTGAACTGTTTCTTCTCTTTTTCTTTCCTGTGCTCACTTTCATCCCAAAATAACATGTTACAAGAGCAAATATGTCAATGAACTAAGTACCTTTGAATAGGCCATAAGTACCATTTATAAATTAATGTATGCCAGATGTGATGGCCGTCAGTATTCAGTAAGCTGGATTAAGTTGCCAAATCATGTTTAAATAGTGAACTAAAAACCAAACATTGGACTGAAGAGAAAGCACATACAAGCCAAAGCTTATGATGGAGATAGGAGGGTGATTTCAAGGGAAGAGATAAGATGCGGCATACTCAGTGAATTTTGACTGATACGTGCTAGGTGCCAAGCACTGTTCTAGCTAATAAGTGGTGATACAGGGCTGAAAGACATATGGACACAATTTGCACCCAGAAGACTTGTTGCAACATGTATAACTATAAATGAAACAGTTGTAATAAATGTTCTGTTAGAGCTAGGTACAAAGCAATACATGAATGCACAAAGGGCACTTAATTTAGCCTGAAATGGTCAAGAATGGCTTCCACAAGGAAGAGGTGAATTGAAGCTGCATCCTAATAATTAAGAGAGCATTCCAGAGACAACAGAAGAGGTAAAGAAATGAGAGGATATGTGATGCAGCCCTGAGGGGTAGTGAACTCAGGCTGAAAAGCAAGGACAGACAACTTAAGTCATCTCACTTATTGCCTCATCCTTATTTTGATCACATTTATGCCTTTAACAGAAATAACGCTGGTAATATAAAGAACATTATTAATGGGAAGGGAGAGTCAACAAGATTTAGCTAGACAGTGTTAAGGCCCACATTAAGACAAGTTCTGCAGTGGGATTAAAGTTGAGGTATTCAAGTAATGTTTTAGAAGTAAAGATGAAGGAGTTTGGTGATTGATGGGATATAGAGGTGAGCCAAGAACAGAGTATAAAGTAACTGTCAGGTGTTAAAACTGAAAAAACGAGGTGTCTAATGCCTTTTGCTCTGCTAGAAATGTAAGGGAAAATTAAATGGTATGGGCAGGAAGACAGGATTTGAGACAGGTTGAGGGTGTGTTGTCTATGGGACTTCCAAATGGAGACGTGTAGTACCAAGATTATAGGTTACATAGTGAGCTAGAGAATGAATGAAGAACTGGGCACTGTGGTGTATGCTAGTAATCCCAGTCACTCTGGAGACTAAAACAGGAGAATAGCAAGTTTAAGGCCAGCCTGAGCAACTTAGACCCTGTCTCAAAAAAAAAAAAAAAAAAAAAAAAAATAGGTTGTAGGAGCTGGGGATGTAGCTCAGTGATAGAATGCCTCTGGGTTCGATCCCTAGTCGTCGTCGTCCCCACCCCCCCAAGAATGAAGAATACAGTAGAAAATAGAATCCTAGAGTTCCCTAACATTTCAGAATCTGGAAAGAAGACTTTGTGAAAAGAATGAGAAAGTAAGCAGCTAGGGAAGTAGGAAGAAAACCAGCAATGGGGCCTCTTGGAAGCCAGAGGAGGACCGATAATTTTTAAAAATTGTTTTCATTCTTCTCATTAAAAAATATATATAATATATTTTTTAATAATCAGGATTGCCTGTCCAACTTCACTTAAATGGAGCCTTTTTCTTCCAGATGTGACACTGATTCTTATGACCTAGTGTAAGAAAGTATACTGATGATGCCCAAGGTTACTGAGTCCCACAGACCTAAGAAAATGAACAATTTTTAGGTTCAGAGGAGTGGCTGATATCTCTACAACTGTAGGGGTTGTTTTCTAGTTCAAAGATGGATTATATATTAAATTTTAAAGAATAGTAAAATAATCCTGTTCCTGTGAGAGTTATACAAATGATCTCATTAGAAGAAACACGGAGCCTAACACTGCATTTACTTTCATATATAAGTGGCATTGGGGTGTCATCTAGAGTTGGTACCCAGTGATAGCAAACTTGACAGTGATAGATGGTATGAAACTGCAGCTGAGCAGCAGCTAAAACACTTCCTGTACTAACTTTCCCCTTGGGTCTTCTAACACCTTGTTATTCCAAGTGTTAGACCTAGCAGCAGCACCTGGGAATTTGCTAGACCTGCAGAATCTCAGGCCTACCCCAGACCTCTTGAAGTAGAATCTGCAGTTTAATAAGATACTCATGTAATTCCTGTTCACATTAAAGTTTGAGGAGTACCATTCTAAAGACTAAGTTTATAGTATTCCTTAGTGACTGTAAGCGCTGGTTTTTTACCATTTCAGTCTTTAGAATAGCAAACTTTATTGGAAATGGGTATTGTACTTACTGGTATGTATTTTCTTTTTCCAAGAGGATGAGTAGAGATTAGATGTGTAGATTTCTGGAGTCAGCTTGCCTGCCTTCAAATCTTAGCTCTGTCATTTATGCCTAATTTCCCCATTTGTTGAATGTAACTATGGTGAGCAAAGGTGTACTATCTCCACCACCTCACCCATCTGCACTGGACATATAGTTGAGCTTCAGATAAGCCTTTGGGGTGGCTGGGTATAAACATGTGTGTTCTTGTCATCAGTGCTATTTGCTTCATGCTTTCTTGGTCCTAGTTGAACCATCAGTTGTTAAAAATTAAGTGATGTTTGGGAAACTTTGTAACTTTATCTAGTAAAATTTTTAAAAATGGATCATAAGAGATGTTTCAGCTTTACTGAAAAAAGTCTACAAGTAGATAGATTTAAGAGTGAAGGGAAATCTCATTAAATTATAGCCTTCTAAGCAATAGTAGAAAAATTTTACTGGAAAGGCTTACAGACCATTGCTGTGACTTATTTTCTACAGGGGGCAGCAGGCATTTTATGCTATGTGGGGGCCTATGTCTTCATCACTTATGACGACTATGACCACTTCTTTGAAGATGTGTACACTCTCATACCTGCTGTAGTGATCATAGCAGTAGGAGCCCTGCTTTTCATCATTGGGCTAATTGGCTGCTGTGCCACAATCCGGGAAAGTCGTTGCGGACTTGCCACGGTAAGTTAACACTTCACTCACTGCATGTGCCATCAAAGTATGCAGGAGTATTTCATTTCTGTTAAGTCTCTTGAGCTTGAAACTATCTAGACTCCTTGACTTTTCTAATTGGAACAGAATTAGCACTTGTCTTAAACTTCTAGCTATCATCTCTGATAATTGCCTTCTATCAAGAGAGTATTCAAGAGAGTATTTAGGGCTATTTTGTACTAATTTTTGACAATGTTTTCTTACAGTTTGTCATCATCCTGCTCTTAGTTTTCGTCACAGAAGTTGTTGTAGTGGTTTTGGGATATGTTTACAGAGCAAAGGTATGTTGTCTACTGTGATTCATGTAATGATTTAAAAGATGATTTAAATTTTTTTTCAAGAAGTAGTTCATTTTATCAGTCAGCATTTTCTTCTGCCTTGTTTCAGTTAAACTAATGATTTAAATATTTAGTTAATTAGAAATTATTTTTATATCATGATTTCTAGTCTCCATTAATATACAGAGTGTCAATTGTGTTATTATTGATTATATTTCATTTTCTTTAACTTATCATCTAATGAGGCATGTTGCAGTGGAGGTACACACCTGTAATGCTAGCTACGTGGGAGGCTGAGTCAGAAGAATCACAAGTTTGAGAGGCCAAAAGGCCATTCTGGGCAGCTTAGTGAGACCCCATCTCAAGAAAGGAAAAGGGTTGTGGAATGTAGCTCAGTAGTAGAGTGCCCCTGGGATCAAGGCCCAGTCCCACCAAAAAAACTAAACAAAACAAAACCCTCACAGCAAGTTGAAAATGAATAGCTGATCAGCTGAGAAGTTTGTTTCTATTTTGTTAGCCCAGAGAGTCCCTGTGTTTTGAATGGCAGGGTTGTAATACAGTTTCTGTCTTCTGAGTATTTCGGTTTTCATTGCCTCTTTTAAAAAACCCCTTGGACATGGTCATAAAAGATATTTTGAGTTGTGGTCCTACCTTTCACCCTTCTCCTGAAGAACACAGCGTTCTGCCAACTTAGAACACCAAGATAGCTGTTGTCAGCTGTTGTCGGCACTTCTTGCCCCTATCCTCTCTTAGTCATTCCCTTTGCTTCCTCCATCTATTTTGCTTGTTTTTTCTTTCTACCAATAGTACCATTTAAAGCTAAATAAGCTACTTTAATTAATTTTGGTATAATTTTAGAGTCATAATATAATAGAATCATTCTTACTATCATTTACAGTTTTAAGTCAAACACATGGTATGCCAAGTTGATATTCAAACCATTGATACCCAAGGAAGGTATTAAGCAACTATGACAAGAAAAAAAAATTGCAATTAATTATGTTCCTATGATCTAATTATCAGTTTTATAGTCTCATCACATTGCTGTTATAATTACAAAATAGGTCTAATCAATTTAGAAAGGGGTAAGGAAAATCTGATACAGGAAAACTATTAAATGACACATAACTTGCCACTGTTATAATTGTTAGCAATAAGTTATGAGGTTTGCTTCCTGTCTCCTCTTTGACATACATTGAAAAACAACTTTATCCATAAAGTGCCATTCCTGAGGACTGATTTTTTTTTTTTTTTTTAACTTCTTGATTACTTATGTGTGTTTGCCCAGGCCAGGTCTGAACATTGAATAAGTAAAATAGAAATAATGTTGGTATTTGTCCTCGAAATGTCCTACAGAGGCTTCAAAGTCATTTTTGCCTCCTTTAGGAAAATAAGTACACAGTGAAAACTTTTTTTGTATTAGGGATTTAACCCAGGAGTATTTAACCATGGAACCACATGCCCACCCCCCTTTTTTTTTATTTATTTATTTAATTTATTTATTTATTTATTTATTTTGCGGTGCTGGGGATTGAACCCAGGGCCTTGTGCTTGCGAGGCAGGCACTCTACCAACTGAGCTATATCCCCAGCCCTTTTTTTTTATTTTGATACAAGGTCTCACTAAGTTGCCTAGGGCTTGCCAAATTGCTAAGACTAGCCTTGAACTTCTGATCTTCTGCCTCAACCTCCCAAATTACTGGGATTATGGGTGTGCACCACTACACCTGGCCTGAAAACTCATTTTTTTTAAAAAAAGGCTTTGATCTGGGGGTATAACTTGGGTGGAATGCTTGCCTAGCATGCACAAGGTCCTGAGTTCCATGTTCAAGGTCCTAGTACTACCAAAATAAAATAAAGGAAAAAAAAAAAAAAAAAGGAAGACATGTATTTACAGAAAATCAATTGCTTCCTTCTCCTTGAACGGATTGTTAGGATTATTAGCTTGCCATCTTTCACAGTCTTTGAATGCTTTTAATCTACATACTGTAATATGAACTTTTTCCTGTCAATTAGAGTTTATGTGGAGGCAGGAAGGAGAAAACTCTTTCTTATAAGAAATTTATGGAGAGCTCTGACAGTTTGCAAACGTGCTGTTTAGGTATTTTAGTTGAAACCTTGACTAATGGTACCTTTAACAGTATTTTTGAGGGACTGAATTCTTTGTTTTGATTCAGGTAGAAAATGAGGTTGACCGCAGCATTCAGAAAGTTTATAAGACCTACAATGGAACCAACCCAGATGCTGCTAGCCGGGCTATTGATTATGTTCAGAGACAGGTGAGCTTTCTTCAGTCAAATTTGTTCTTGAGGACCACTCACTATTGGGTTAGCATTAAACTACTTCTGTAACTACTGTATAAATTGGCTATGTATCCTCACACTCATGATTAACCATGCAATGTATTCAATCTTTTTCTTTGACCTTCACCCTTGAAAAGTTTACTCCACCATCATCTCGTCAAAGCCAGCAAGAAGCATCTTAAACTCTTTTTTAGTAATCTGACTTCTCCCATCCCCCTGCCAAAATAGACAGGTGATAATGGAAGAGAAGTATGTATCACAGGGAGATGGAAAGACTCCCTATACCTTCAGAAAGCAGGATCAGAAAAGATAACAGACAAAACTGTAAAATGAAAAAAATTATAATAATGTAAAAGATAAATTTTTGTACCCCTAATAGATTTTTATACCCATAACCCTGCCTCAAATATTATCAGTTTTTTAATCAGTCTTACCCATACATATTTTATGCTTTATTATCTTAAAGTAAATCACAACATTTCAGATACTTTGTTGTTAAATAATACTCAGAACCAGATATTTAATGTATAAGAGGAAGATTTTTCCTTAGCTAGAAACTACCTTTTATAGACAATGTACTTTTCATATGGAGATTCTGGGGCTACTGGCCGTGTGTGACTAGCATGCCAAATTAAATATTCAGTTCCTAAGGCTGAGGGTATAGCTCATTGATAGAGAACTTTCCTAGCATGTTCAGTGCCCTGGGTTTGATCCCCAGCAACATGCAAAAAAAATTTTTTTTTAGTTCTTTAGTTATTCAAGTCACAGTTTAAATGCTTTTAGCCTCATGGCTAGTGGCTACTGTGTTTGGAGCATGCAGCCATAACATTTCTCTCATTGCAAAAATTCTCTTGGACATCATTGTCCTAGAGTAGCTATTTTAAAGCTGTATAGTGCATGGAACTCTTAAAGCTCAGCCCAGGTATATGTGTTTTGTAAGTAGTATTATCTGTTCTCTTCTAGTTGCACTGTTGTGGAATTCATAACTACTCAGACTGGGAAAATACAGATTGGTTCAAAGAAACCAAAAACCAGAGTGTCCCTCTTAGCTGCTGCAGAGAGACTGCCAGTAGCTGCAATGGCAGCCTGGCCAACCCCTCTGACCTCTATGCTGAGGTGAGTCCAGGACTAGAGTCCAGCCTGATAACCTGTTTTCTACTGTCTTATCACTACCTGAGACTTCTTTTCTACCCCCTTTTTGCTTTCTTTAATACCATTTTGTTTTATAGTGAATCATTTTTAATGTATTATCTTTTGCTTTAATTATGTGTCTGCAAAATGCTCTAATCATGTAATGTTTTTTCCCTTTTTTAGTTTCTTTCATTTCTGCCAGTGAGTAGCATAGTAAACTGTGACTCTGCAGCTCTCACTTTTTAAAAAGATTCCTAATGTGACTGTGTATATTACAGGGATGTGAGGCTCTAGTTGTGAAGAAGCTACAGGAAATCATGATGCTTGTTATTTGGGCAGCACTGGCCTTTGCAGCTATTCAGGTAAGCACAGGTGAACATGAGTTGACCAGGATTAGCTGCTTCTCTTATGTCAGCCCTGAGTGGTTTTAATTACTGAAGTGAATCCGTGTATTTTGGTAACCTAGAAGTGATTGTAGTGCCAGCTACAAGTTTCCAACCTTTCCTTATTTCTAGACCCAAGGCCAGAATGGTCTAAAGAAACCAGAGATCTGGTTTTCAAAGGACTACATGTAAAAGAACTCTACCTTACTTTCTTGCCTTGATTAGAGAGTGATCTGTTGAGAATACAAACAGTTGTCATAGTGTATTCCTGGGAAATGTTTTAATAGAACTTCATGGAATTTTTAAAAATCATATTGCTTTATTTCAAATGAAAATGGAAAGCTCTGTTTCATTCATTTTTATACCATTTTCCTTCTAGTTTTATTTTCCTGTCCTTGAAGTTTTAGTTTCAAGGACTTCATTTTTATAGACTGACAACCATCCAGAAACTTATGGTGTCACTTGGCACATATAGAGGTGTGCTGTGCCATTATTGGTACCTGAGGAGGCATAATTCCCAACTCCTACAAAAACAGTCTTTTTGTCCCTAATAGTTTAGGCAAAGTAACTGCTAATTGCTTAATCACTTCTCGCTTTATCTGCTCCCACTTTATCTGCTCCTAAACCTTGCCCCCATCCCCAAAAAAACCACCCACATGCTTATCACTCTCCTATCCAACATAGCTGTTCACATTCCTGTTTTTCTTAAGAATATACAGTATATCTTATACATTCCATTAAGGGAGTGTCTTAGAATGTCTTAGAAAATTCTTACAACTGAGAATAGCCAACTATTTGGATGTGATTAAAAAATCCTTGCATCAGATCTAGTTCTCAGTATTTTTTAGTTCTTGAAATAGGTTTTAGGTCTAGAGAATATATTTTTAGAAAGTGTAAATATCTTTTAATTGTTATATTAATTGTAATTGCTATTTTAAATGTAAATTGCTTGGGTTGCCTGCCTTTGTGTATTTGAATAGAAGCTAGTATATGTAATGTGAAGTGCCTTTTAAATGCAAAAGGGTGATTGTTTACTTGGCTATATTAAAACAGCCCTGAAATGATTTATTAAAAACCCTAGCTCTGTATTTACAATGATCTCCACCCTTCTGAGCCTTTATTTTGTGGCTCAGCATAGGAGTAATGTGGTGATCAGTAAAATATATTTCATATTTTGATTGTCTATGCAAAAACATTAATTTAGCTAAAAATAATGAAATAGGCCAGAGGTCCCTTTTCCCAAGTAGAATCCTGGTCTTTGCATTTTTAATGATTTTGTGTTTGGTAAAAGCTTTGGAACTATATGGTGCTTGTGCTCATACAATATGCATAAAACCAGTAAAGTATTACTTTACCCATGTCCTTCATCTAGTTAAACTTATTAGCCAGGGAAATATTTCTTCATTAAGTGTTTTTCAGTGGGGACAAATGAATATTTTAACTAATTTCTTAATTTAAGTATGCCTCCCATGTGTTTTATATTTAAATAACAATTAATAACTGGTAACAATTTGATATTTCGAACTCAGGGATTCTAAGTCAGGATTCAGAGCTTTGCCAGACTTACAACCTAGTGGTTTTCAAAATGAAAAAGCTTAGATTTTAGGGGGAAAAAACATTTGTTTGAAATATTAAAAGAATTTTCCAGAGTTTTCAGGGGCAGGGTTGGTTGTTTTTGAGTACCTATAAATATTCTAGATTTTGGTATTTAGAATCTGATGCAGATTGGTTTACTGGGTTTGGAAAATCACTACAAAGGGAGAAATAACTCAGATATCAGCTTTTATGCTTGGGCACCAGAATTGTACAGCAAGAAAAAGCACTTGGAGATTCCACAGTCCTTGTCCCCTTTGTTTTGCCATAAAAATTAAGGGAAGCAAGGGTAACATGATTTATTACCATCACACAGATAATGACAAATTAAAGCTTGACTTCTGGTTCCATTTATACTCTGTCTCCAGTTACAAATCTAAGAATGAAGATTCTCAGAGTGATCAAGAGCATACTTTCACAGAGGATTGTTGCAACCATGTGACTTTATTCTGGTCTCTGTGCCAAGTGTGAAAGAGGTCGAGACTGCTCTTTCTTTCTCTTTTTTGATTACCAGACATTCACTAAAATGAGCAAACTACATAAGTAAATAGCACTTGGGGTCAGACCCCCCTGGACAGAAGTTAAGATTAGCTTAATTCTGACATTCTTTTAAAAAAATATTCCACATAGTTCTTCCTTTAGAATTTCACAGCATAAGAAGCTAATTTCTGAGTGTTCAGGGTTTTTATAAGTTGAGGAAAATCAATCTTTTTTAAAACTTATTACTGATTGATACATAAGAAGTGTACATATTTATGGAGTACAATTTGGTAATATATATACAGTGCATATATACAGTGTGTGATAAGTGGAGGATCGTGAACTCGCAATCCTCCAATAAAAAGAATTAACATTTCCCTCAAATGTTTATCATTTCTTTGTGTTTGGAGCCTTTGAACTCCTCTCTTCTAGCTCTTTATAAAACATAGTAAGTTGTAAACTAGAATGACCCTCACTGTGTTTTGGTATCTGGTATCCATCCTCTTACTCTTCCCCTTCTCCTCTACTTTTCCTTGTCTCTAGCCTCACTTTTCTGCTTTGTTCCTCTGTGAGATCAACTTTTGTAGCTTCCATATATGAATGAGAACATGTGGTACTTGTCTTTTTTCTGTGCCTGACTTCACTTCACATTATGTCCTCCAGTTCCCTCCATTTTGCTACAAATGACAGGATTTCATTCTTTTTTATGACTCAGTAATATTCTATAGTGTATATATGCCATGTTTGAGTAAAATCAGTCTTAATGAAATTTTTGGAAGTTTTTTAAAATTAAAAATACCCATCTGGTGAAATTTTTTTCAAGTGATAAAAGAACTATACAAACTTGGTCAAAGGTAAGCCTTCTTAGTTGTTTTTTTTTTTTTGGTACTGGGGATTGAACCCAGGGGCACTCTACCACTGAGCCACATCCCCAGCCCTATTTTGTATTTTATTTAGAGACAGAGTCTCACTGAGTTGCTTAGGGCCTCACTAAGTTGCTGAGGCTGGCTTTGAACTCGCGATCTTCCTGCCTCAGCCTCCCAAGTGCTGGGATTACAGGCATGCGCCACCGTGCCTGGCGCCTTCTTAGTTTTGACCTGACTTCTGTAGAGGTAACCACTGCTATTTCCCACATAGGCTTCTAAAAGTAGTTTGTGCTTAAAACAAGCACATATATATTTTTTAAGCAAATGGCTTATAGGATGCAGTCTTGTGCCTTGCTTTTTGTTTTGAGATTGTTATAGGTTCACATGCAGTTGTAGGAAGTAATACAGAAAGATACCGTGTGTGCTTTGCCCATTTTCCCTCAGTAGTAACATTTTGCAAAACCATAGTATAATACTACAACCAGGATATTGGCTTTGATACAGTCTACCAGTCTTACTCACATTCCTCTTTTCTGCATGTGGGTATTCAGCTCTATACAATTTTATGACCTGGCTAGGTTCCTATATCCACCAGCACAGTCAAGTTTTTGAGCAGTTCCCACACCCCAGGGTCCCTTCATGATACCCTTTTATAACTATGCTACCTTCATCCTCCCATAGGCTAACAACCAGTAATCAGACCACCACAATTTCTAAAATTTTGTCATTTCAAAATGTTACATAAATGGAATCATAGCTTGTACCTTGGTTCTTAAAAACAAAATTAGTATCTTTTGGATATAACTCTACTTTATTTCATGGTTGCATAGTATTCCATTCTATGGATATACTTTATCAAATGGACTTCAGTGGACACTTACATAAGTCTTGCTATTATAAAAATGCAACTAGTAAATATCCTCTGATCTGCATGTTCATAGTTCTATCTATAGCAAAAATTTATAGTCATGAAACTCAGGGATTGGAATATATGCATGAAGTTTGACAGGTATTTCCAAACTTTTCTCAGAAAAGGCTGTTGCTGATGTGAAAGAATTCTTGTATAAGAATTCCTATTTCCCATATCACTTCCTACATAGAATATCGTAGAACATCTTACTTTGACAGTCAGGTTTTTTAATCACCACTTTTGTCTGTATTTAGTAATCATTTTTTTGCCATTGGTGGTGGAATATTTAGGCTAGGTATAGATTAGTTCTGATCATTTGTGTATCACAGAGAAAGTTTACATTGCAAGATATGAAACTGGAGCTAAAATATTCATGTAATATTCCCAAATCTATTGTTGTAAAATTTCAATAATCAATGAAATTTCAGTATAGCAAAGCTTTGGAAGTGGTTCTATAATATTTAACAGTGATTATAACAAGTTGTGGTATAGAACTTGAAGTTCTTAAACAGATTCTTCCCCAAGCTTAGGTTGGGTTTTATCATGCTTTTTAATTTGTTTTTAAATCAATACAAGTTAGCTTCATTAAAATAAAAGTCGGGAAAGAAATTAAAGTTATTTTGTACTTCATTTCAAGAATGCTGACTCCTCCAGAAAATACCCAATTAAAAAAAACTTGAGGTGGTGGGGATGGGAGGAGAGATTTTTTTCCCTCCTAGCATATGAGTAATTTGAGTTTAACATTTTTATTGTTCAATTTAACATTGCCTGGGAACATAATTGTGTTTGATTTTGTGCTGTTCTAAGAATGTTTTGATAGACAATGAATTAGACACTAAACATGTCTAGAATTGGTTTAAGATATTTAGTAAACATTCAACAATATCCACTTATAAAATATCTTTAAGGTGCTTTGTACTAGTAAGCACTCAGCAGATATTGCTGTAATGGAATTGATGGATTTGAACAGGAAGTACATATCCTGAATGGGCAGAATAGAGGCTAATATGAGGGCAAAATCAGAATGTGTGGCTTTAAACTATCAAGAATTCAGAATGAGGAAATCCTTATTCTCAGTTTGTGTGTCGCATTAGTAGCTAATCTTCCACTTCAGACTTTTAGAGTCTGTTTGTGGACTGTGAGCATTTTGTTGAAATTAGATTGACCCCATATGTACAGAGAGCACTGCCTTTTAAAATCAAATAACTTTGGCCTTTTGTTGTCAATGAAGAGTTAGAATAACAAATTAACTTTTATTTAGCTCTTTGGTTACTGTTTATATTTTGTGAGAAGCTGGGTCAAAAATTCTTGAAATCTTTTCTCTTTAATCCAGCTTAATCCTCTTGCTTATCCAAAGCAACATGGCATGACTTTATTACTATT